>OMLI01087579.1:0-10643 GCA_900302605.1 Rondeletia loricata
AAAAAAAAAAAAAAAAAAAGAGGAAACACTGGACTTTCAGCAAGAAAGTCTGTGTATGTGGATCTCAATAAATCAGTCTAGCACAAAGCTTAAGCTATTGCTGTGAATTAGCACTACAAAATGAACACACAAATATTGTGCTACGATGGGAGACTGAGACAACAGCAGCCTCAGTGTGGAGCACAATAGTCCCATAGCAGTACAAAACATTCCCTGAAAAAGACACATTGTGTGACTTAATTATGTAACATGAAGACAATGTACAGAATTCTGTCAGTTGATGTAAAAACAGTAAACGCAGAGAATTTGGGGGACAGATCACAAACAACCCAAAGCCACTGCACAAGACTATCCAGCTAAAGCAGAGCACTTCGAATGAAGACAATCCACGTAAACAACACAAATCAAGGCTGAGTCATACAGATGAATATCGGCCTGACCAAGAGGTAATAATTAGATTACTGCTTGCTCAACACCATAGTCTGTGTAATTACAAAACAGTCTAACTGGCAATTACTCAAAGAAAGTGCTAATGCCACATAAAGGAGAAAAATGGCTTGCGTGAGGGCAGGCAGAGAAATACACAGACAAATGCTAGCTAGGTCCCTGACCTTTTTGGGTCCACTGAAGATCTTTTTGGGTCCGGTGCCAATGTCCTTGGATTTGTCACTTGGCTTCCCTGAGCGTCCCTTCTGTCCCTCAGTGGCACCCGGGCTGGAGTCATCAGAGAGCTCAAAACCATCTGTTGGAGAAACCAGATTGTGGACAGCAAGGAACTAGCATCAGTACGTGTCATGAATGGATAGGACTGGTTTATTAGCGTTTGCGTTTTTATAACAGCCTGTGTATGGTGCTGTGGTATTTGTCTGCAAAATAAATGCATACAGTATACTTCAAATGAGAATTATAAACGTATCTCACATTTACTCTTTCTACACTGTAACTGACCATTGGCACTATCCAGAATGTGTAGAAAATGTCCCATGAACATTGTATAATATATACAAAAAACAGCACTGACTTCAATTAGAACGTAATCCAATTTTCCCCAATTTCTGAAAAGATGCCAATTTGTAGAGGACTGCAGTAGACTGAAGGCATGCCATAACTCTAGATCACAATATGACCAAAAACTGAATTGAGGTAACTTCTAAGTTGGTTAAGAGTAAGTTAGTTTACCATGTCTCCATGGCATAGTGGCCATCCCACCTGTATTGCTGCTGGCCTGGCTATCCTGAGAGTCACTGGTATGGGGGCTGTCCACACTGGAGCTCAGAGCGGCTAAGGCTGCTGCCGCCTTCTTGGCCTTCTTCTTCTCTTTGGCCTGGGAGCTCTCCTCATCACTGTCACTCTCACTCAGGTCGTCAAAGCCAAAGTACTTGATCTTGTAGCTGCTGCTGCCCGCCATGCCACCCTCTGACCCCTCCTCACCCTCCTGATCCTCTTTGTCCTCAAAGCCAAAGAACTCCAGCTTGGTCTCCTTCTTGGTCTTTGTCTGGGTGGGTCTGAACCTGGGGAGACACACAGAGAAGAATGTTTTTGTTTTTTTACCAAGTCTTAACTGACTGTCAGAAGGATGGAAAAACGGGAGCAGAGAAAATAGAAGAGAAGGGACCTGCTGGAGCTGAACCAATGACAGAAAACAACTGGATTCAGAAGTAGGAATCCAAACTATTGCACAACTCAAGGTGCAGAAAACAGTTTGAAAGTCACACAACAGTTGATGGAGGTTGAGTTTCCTCGAACATGATACAAAGAAAAGGACTCTGATGAAAATGTGAGGCACACTTCAAAGAAATACATAAAGGACAGTAGTGTCTCCAAGAAGATGATGTTTGAAATGTAAAATTATTCGCTCTTCTACTTGCTGTGATATCAGTCAATAAAGACAAGACAGAATGACTACCATCTTTTATATTACAATTTGCATGACAATGACCTGCTGTATGTCATCTTCTCCATGATGCAGGCTGTACTGTTATGAACAGGGGAAAGAGAAAACAACACTGTGCAGCTTACCGGGTGGGTTTGGGTGGCGGAACGTCTGACTTCTTCTTCATCTGGCCTGCGTCTCCCAGGTCGGCAGGGGCAGCCGGGGTGACCAGCTCATCGATGCTACGCTCCACGGAGTCCTGGATAGTGACGTTGCACACTGACAGACAAGAGGGGTGCAGCACTGTGTAGTCCCGTACCCTCCCCCTCCCTCTGCCCGCCACCGGCTTGGCTGCTGTGTTAGCATTGGCAGCAGTATTACTTGCACTAGCAGCAAAGACACTGTTGGGTTTCACTTCGGCACTCACTGTTTCAGGGGGCTTGCTGCTGCTATTGTCGTTTTCTGCAGATTCAGAGGTGGTTTTGTTAGACCGGTTGGGCCGCCGGTATGTCTTACAGTTGGAGGCCCTGAGGGTGAATGGGGAAGGGGGGATGTTGTCCACTGGTTCTGCTGGAGGCTCTGCAGGAGGCACCTGCTCTGCACTTTTCATCCCTTCTGAGGGGAGTCCATCATGGGAGGAAGAGGATTGGGAGGCTCTGCTACCTCCTGGTGCATCAGTAGAATCTTTACCATGGAGGGAGGTGTCTATACTGGGGAAAGAGGACTGCTGGGTCCCTACTGAGTTCCAATCATCAGAGGGGACTGTCTTTGAAAAGGTGGACACGGCTGCAGGTTTCGGCTGGTTGCTATCGGCTGTGCTTCTATACCACAGCTGACTATTCTTTACAACCTTTTCTTCAGAAGTTTGCTTGCCTGTGAACGGAGAAGAAAATGACATGTGGTCACATCAAATAGTTGTCATTGTAACTGAATGGAATGCAGACAGGAACTCTACTACCAATAAAACAAATAGGCAGAGATAAACTACAAAATAACAGCTAAGCTACATAAAGTAAATGAACGGTTGTCACATGAAACCAGTGAGAGGGCTCCTTATAAATACTGCAGCTGATTTTGTCTGGTGTGCTAATACAAAACTGAATATTGTCGCCTTTCACTGATGCTGTGGTGCATTTGAAAGTGAATTCAAGGTTCAACAACTTACTGTTATCATTGAACATACATGATCTCATGTAATGCACATGATTTTTTAACAGAGAGAAAATAAAAATACTGCAGCAACTGTAAAGGCTGATTCATATTTAGTCTATCTGTCAGGAAGAATCAGAAAAGCCATGTTGACAATCTCCAACATTTAGTGGGCAAATACATGAGATTTAAATTACACATTAAGTTCACAAACAAACAACAAACTTTGCCAGTGCTGCAGGGAGACAAATACATAACAGTAAAACAGGCCATTTCTATGAGCAAGGGCTCTAACATGTTCATATCATAAGCATAGCACAGTAAGGTACAGGGACTATCCCATTCAAGATTTTGTAACATTTTAATTATTAGCCTTTGTATCGATTACTTACTTGTGAATTTGACTGTTGAGCCTGCAGGGCCCTGTGCAGAGGCCACAGGAGTGGTGGTTCCACTGCACTGGACTGAGGCCATCTTCGTCACATCCCCATCATCTCCTTTAGACTGGGACACGCTATGAGAGGTTACAGTCTTGGACTCATCATCACTGTCAAACCCAAATGGGTCTTCATCACTATCACTGTCCTCAAGCCTGGGCCTCTTGGGAAGCTCAGGAACTTCAGGTTTTAAGAGAGGCCTTTTGGCTCCCAACTGAGCCTTATATGTGGTCTCACCCCATTTGGTGGTCAGAGTGGGCTTTTTATTGGAAAAGACCTCTTCAAATTTAGAATTAGCTTCTCCTCCCTTGCGATTGTATGTTTTACCGAATCTGGATGTCATGTTGGTTGCTTTATGTTACATATTCCCTGTGAACAGAAGAAGACAACCGTAAACAATAAGTTACATATTGTTGCTAGGAATAGAGAAAACAATTAAAATACCTACAAACGTTACTCAAACTAAGCACAACTTCATCAGGATCTCTGTCTGATGTGGAAATGTACCAACAATCCACCATTTACTGCCAGAATGTCTAACAAGAAGGGGGCGGGGTTAGTTATGTTATCTAAATTAACTCAGCAACTGTTATTAGCAGACATTAGCTCACCAAATTAGCATAGCTAGCTTGCTAGCCTTAATAGCATGGATCAGATAACATCATCAGTCATATTGGAACAACAACGTAGAAAGCTAATGTTACCTAGCTAAACTTAAGTAAGACTAGGACTTGTTTTACTAGCTAACACTGGAGGATTTTACAGTCCACGTTAGCTAACGTCGCACAAGGCTAGCTCCTGTGCCTGTTAACTCCAGCTAGGCCTGCTGTTGCTTGTAAAGTTACTGTAAAGTTAGCCATTAGCTGCGACAATGCTAAGCTACAGCTAACGTTAGTCTTCTGTTTACATTCCACATTTTATTACGTAAAATACCGGAAATCGTCCTGTGTGTATGAAATGTGATGAACTCAATGTACATGAATATCACTACGCGGAGACACTGTAACAAATCTAAATACGATGTGAAAGAACAGCAACACACTCTTTACCTTTTAACTCCGATGAACAAGCTTGCTCTCCAGCCAGCCGGCTAGGCCTGAGCTCCCACTCGCGCACAAACCAAGCGGATAAAGTCCGTTCAACGCTGTAAAAAACAACACTACAAACAGATCACTAACCCGTATATGTTCTAAAAACAACGCCTGGGAATAACGAAAAGTGGTCTAAACGCACCCCGCGGCTAGTATAGTCTAAATATTGTGCATAATCCGGACTTTTTGCATTTTGTAGTGCCACTGACGGCCATTACAATTTCCCCTCCCTCTTCGTTCCTTGCCAAGACCTTTGAGTGTCGTTCGCCGCAAGACGAGAGCTGGCCAATCAGCGGCAGGGAGGTTTTCCGGTGCTGGGACATTCGACTGGTTGTGCCAGCAAACGTGACTGTGATTGGGTAAAACATTGAAACCAAAATAGACGATAGGGGGCAGTAGAGGACCGTAGTATCTATCAACTTGAAGTTGAGCCTGATGCGTTCAAGGATGTAGTGTCATCTTCCGTCTCTCGCACTGTGTGTAGATTACTGTATCGACTAATTTATTGTCAAATGAGCTTTATTTCATAGCCTAGAAGCAATTCAGAACCAGAAAATGTACCCATATCCCCTAAGATTCACCTTGAGAACTGCAAATCTACAAATCTCTAAATCGGTATCCTATTAGATTGCAATTGAGCGGCTCCAGAATAACATCACAAGTTACTGTCCTGTTGTCCTTTCAGAAACATATAAGATACCATTTTGAATCCCATTTTACAGTGTATTGTTTGCTTCAATATAACCACTCACTACAACTTTAATATGCCATACAACCAAGTACCCATGGGTCATAATTAAGCCACAGTAGAACCTACTACTGATTGTTGTGGACTGAATGTTAAAACACCTGCAGCATGTTGGAAACAGAAAGCATTTTAGATCACCAATGAGTCTTGGCACTGGTCTGGGCCACAGGTGGTGTCAAATGAGTGAATACTGCAGTATAAACAGCCCTGGTCTGCAGGGCAAAGTAGTCCCAACTGTATCAACACTGAAATGGTAATTACTCAGCCTGGACACACATCACAACTTCTCCTTCTGAAAGTCCTCATAAAGATTGGGCATAGGGGGACAGCTTTTTGGTAATGACTGGTGTCCAATCAGAAATAGAGGCTTAGTAATTTCCCATGGGAGCCATCTGAAAACCTACCATGCATTGTTAATTGATCTATTTCTGAGTGAGGCCTATTCTCCATCTTACCCAAAGAAAAGCAAATAAATCCTACTGTATAACCATATATTGGTTTACTACTGTCACGACAAGTCATACAAAGCTACTGTCTATATTCTGTATAATGCCATGATACCAACACTGAAGTATGAAACCCATGTTGAAAGAACACACTTTTTTTGGATTAGTCCTGTCTTGTGGTAGATCATAATAAAACATGGCCAAAGGTTTCTTCTAAGTGGTCAGTTCCTTCCATAATTATGCAGCATTCCTACTAACAGAAGAGTGAAACACATGCAATCCATCTTCAACACCAAGGCTTAGGGGCGATGAGGTAATGCTGTCATGCCCTGGATGACCGATGGTTTGAGCTCAGGCACTCTGGTAGTCTGGCAGTCATGACTTCGTTAACAGGCAAACTTTGGCCCTCACAGCTGAATCCAGTGCTACATATAAACTCCCTCTCAGAAGCTCGTGTGTGATGTTTCGGAGCAAATTAGTCATGAACCTGTGTCAATGCGTAGTGAAATAAAAACGGAAAATTTAAACATCTGCTTGAGACATTTACAACTCAAGTCAAAATTCTGTATCAGTGGTTAGACAGAAGTTTTTACCTACAGGTAAATAGAGATGACAGACTGCAACATTGATAGAGAACCATGAGATGGCAGCAACACTTAGGTAGCACTTATACCATCTTATACTTATACCGTTGGGAGTGAATGTACACACATTTGTCAGTTAAGTGTACAGTACTTATGTGATCATGTTATATCAAATGAAGACAACACTAATTTTCTCAGTGTCCGGTAGATCCATATATAATCATGTGATTATGATACATGCCTGTGAGAACGATTTGGCATGATGGCAAGACGTTTAGTTGTAATGTGGCTGCCATATATAGGGGAATGAAAAAGAGAAGGAGATAAATAAATGTCCACTGGTTATTAAAGGCACACTGTAATTCAAATGTAAAGGATGAGTAGCCTCACCACTGGACACCAAAACATAGGAATGGAGACATTTTTCCTGTGACTTTTAATCATGAATATTTAATTTATTGTAAAGCTGTTGAAGGTCTGTTTGCACTTGCTTGGAGAAAAATAGACCTTTCCTTTGAGTTATGATGGGTTAGAAAAGTTGAGAACCTTTTGGAGAAACATTTCTTTTTCTCCATCCAATTCATCCAAAATGTATGCGATCAACAAAACTCTGTACTGAGACCTTAAGTGTATTCATGCGAGCCCCTCATCTGTGGCCACTCCATCCTGCATCAGATCTGTTTGGCCCGCTCCCCTGTCTCTGAGGTCAGCCTGGATGGCCCCTGGCCACTATCAAACCATTATGAAGGCAATAAAACCAAATCTAAACCAGATCCCAATTGGATTTATGTCCCCCTTGTGTGTGCGCATGTGTTTGAGCAATGGTTAAGCAAACACTGCACAGTGTGTGTGTGTGTGTGTGTGTGTGTGTGTGTGTGTGTGTGTGTGAGTGATAGAGAGGCAGAAAGAAAATGAGAAAGAAAATGAGAAAGCAAGCAAAGAGAGTCAAAACAAAAGAAAGTAAACCCTTTATTTTCTTGTCAGTACAGAACACATAATCAACAAAATCATTAAAACTACAGTACTTAAAAAAAGGAATTTAGAAAACAACAATTATACAAATCAGATTTGCCCAGAGAGTCTCTAAATTGTTTAACATCGCCATGGGAGGCCTGTTGAGCAAAAGTCCATAATGAAAAAAAAAGACACTAAAGAAAACAAAGAAGGTAAGAACAATTTGCCAATAAGCATCTTTTTATGTTCATGATCAAACAGTAGTAGCATTGATGAAAGCGTACAAGAATAAAAGTGTAAATACACATGAATGAGAAAGTACAATTCTGTACATCTGTACAGTCGTTCCTTTCAAGGCAAAGCCAGAGTTTTCCTGGATGCGTGGCGCTACTGGCCATTGGCCACAGATCCTGGGGGAGGGCGTGACCTTTGAACTCCCTCCGATACCCATATAAGGTCCATTGGTGCTAAGAAAAAAAGAGCTCCAGCTCCAGCTCGTGCGTTGTGTTTGGGGGAGGGTCAAGGGTCGATCTCCATGGGAACGATGGTGAGGATAGCATCCTCATTTCCACGGCGCACCACTACTCTGAGTGTGGCATCCCTCTTGATGGCGGCACTGACGTCAGTCGCCGTTGAGATCCTGTGGCCGTTGATGGAGATGATGACATCATGCTCTTTCAGACCGCCACTGGAAGGGAGAAAAGGAAGAGATGATTGAACAAGGGCTTCATAAATGGCATGTACACAGGTACATCAGTTTTGTATCCCGGGCCTCATTTCTTAGTAGGCTGAAATGGTATTCTGGAACAATTAACAAGGTACATGAATTGGGCAGATAACACTGGAAAAGAGGAAATCTCAAGAAGAGGGCTGACGCTTTCCAGCATGTGACCTTTGTAAGTGTTTGTAAAACAATTCATCCGATATGTTTTACAAACCCAGATGAAGGCCACATGCCGATAAGTGTCGGTTTTACTAATAAATCTTTGTTCTCAGTACGGCAAGCTGGAATTCCCTCTTTCCTTTATATCTTAGTAAAAATGATTTTTTTTTAAAACAGCAGGTTGATTTAAGGGTTTGGGTCTGGGCCTACAGATGTATTATACATTAGTCATATTAAATGGCTCACAAAAGACACATTACTTACACGATAAACCAAATCAAGTGTCCCTCATGCGTTTTTAGAGTTCAATATGTACAGTACATTTTCAACTACTATTTTGCACAGGTCTGTTTACAGGTCTGTGTAGATTGATAGAAATACAAATTGAAACAAAATGGAAATTGACTGTGAATGAGAGCAGAGAGAGGGTAGAGTGCTAAGCACATAAAACATGTTGAGCAAACTCACACCTACAATAAAAAACGAGTAAACCCTAAATCGCACCAAGAGTGAGGCAGTTACCAGAAGTGATATCAAAGGCTGACTCTCAACACAACAACTCCTTAATCACAGCCACATGCAAACACAGGCCACCACACCTTCTCTTACACCAGGCTCTTTTAACTGCAGCTCCACATTCCTCTAGTGCTCAGCTACTATAAGTCATTTAACAGGCAAACGTGACTAACACTGACACCTCCAATGGAGCAAAGGAGCAAAGGAGACACCTTTCAACAGCAGGGCCAAGCAGGATTTCCCAAGGTCACGGACCAACACAAAATACAAACAGAGTGAGCTCAAAAGCACGTTATTTGAAAAGTGCCATCCAGAAAATAATCTCCATACGCAACGAAATATAAAAGGAACCACAGAAATGTCATTATGCAGAAAACGGAGAGACTTAACCAATGAGTAAGCCCTGACCAGGCCTAGAGAGGGCTGGGTGAGCAGGCACAGGAAAACCACAGAGCAGCTAGCAACCTCCCTGCATGAGGGCTGAAGGAAACAGCTGACCTCAGCGTCTCCCAAGCCCCACTCTGCTAGAGTTGTGGTAGCGGCTGATTGGAATGGGCTGGGACTGTGGGAGGAGGGGGATATTGGCCAGGCACTCCAGGCACGCTGGAGCGAGCCACGAATTCGTGTTTTACTAAGGCAGTTGTGTAAGAGGCCGTGTGTGTGTACGTGTGTAAGTGCACACATGAGAGTAAGAGGAGAGAAAGGAATGAAAGAAAGAAAATGAAATATATGTCTATTTGCTATGTGAGTGCGCACAGGAGAGGAGAGCTGGGACGCTGAGTCTTGTATAAATTCAATACATGTGTATAGTGTAAAGTGCCAAAGACAATATCCCATCGCTGAGAAAGAGTCGGAGGCAACTTGTCCCTGAAAACCATGGTGTTCCGACCACGTTAGTTTGTACTGAGCCCACGCTTTTGGAGCCATGTGGGCAGAATATTGTCCTTACGCTGCAGCTGGCGTCTTTGCGATGACTTCCATAACGTAGGCTCCAGAGGTGACGTCGGGGAAGTCACGGTGTCGAGTCTTCAGCTCTTTGGCTAGCCTGGAGGTGGGGAAGGGGGATGTCACCGATAAAGCGCTTTGCAGGGTTGAGAATTTAGCAATCAATCGATACTTTTATCTACAACAAAGCAATAGAAGTGCATGTTGCCGTATCATATCCTACAAATGACGAGCAGTAACCAAGGGAACCAATTCATACTTTGAGTAATTTAGCAATAGCTATGTATGGCACCATATGTTAGTAATCAATTTGTGAATCATAATTTTGACTTCAGCCTGTAATGTATCAATAAATGCCATGCTGTCATGACAATGGTGACGTATACTGTATATTCTATGATAGTGTGCAACTTACGATGGAGTGAGAGTCATCATCCTCACACCAATATACTTCTTCTTAGCTGCTGCTCTCCCTAGAGAGATGGACAACAACAGAATATAAATATAATCATTCATCCTCTCTCCAGTCCTGATTTTGAGTTAAACGAGGCTATTCTGTTGAATTCAAACTAAGCATTCAGGGATTAAGACTGCTCTCAAAACAACCCTTTTGGGGGTTGCCATAGGAACAGAAATGTTAAGTCAGTGGTAGGGTTGCCAACCCTCCTTCATATGGCCCTAGAATTCAATCCGGGAGATTTTTGACCATATTTGAGTGAAATAAATAATACTTTAGATCATGCAGTGGACTGTGGATTGTCTCGTGTCAACGTAAAACAGGTACAAACAATTACAATCATGTGTGTGCGTGCGTGTACATAATACAATAAATGCTTTCTGTGTTTCATCATACATTTTGGGAGTCTTGTTTTCGACTTATTTTATTACATAGTCAAGTCAAATCAAGAAGGCCCCTGAAAAATAATATCCCAGAATTTTATGGCATCAAGTTGGCAGCCCCAGATAAAATAGATGTGTGTGATGTTCCAAAAGACCAGGCCAGGTACAGGGGGGAAA
>OMLI01087583.1:8050-28295 GCA_900302605.1 Rondeletia loricata
TTTTTTGCTGCCGAAATGTGCGCGCATACTGGGCGTGACTATGCGTGACGTGAGTCATAAAGGCATCTATATGAGGGAAGTTTGTTTGGTTTAGAGATCAGGCTGTGGTGGTTTGGGGACTGCTGTTTGTGGTGCTGACCACTGGTTACTGTTTGTGATACGAGAGGTGGTGCAGTGGACTTTTGGTAGTGACAGTTTTGCAATTGTCTGCTCTGTGATAGATATGCCTGCTAATTTGTATGTTATGGTGAAGGTGGTAGTTTACGTGTGTGCATGTGGGGAAGGGCCCAACAAAAACATTTGCACTGGGGCCCATCACTATCCTGTTACGCCACTGGTAAGTGAAAGGCTGCACAGTTAAAAAAATAAGAGGGGATTTATCTGTAGCGGTGGTGAGTTTGTAGCTGATAATGGGGTTAACCAGATACGTTTTGATGATAAATAAATAAAGAAGGGGGAAATGTGTAACAGCATGATGCAAAAGAGGAACATTTATTTAATCAGGAATTGACATGCCAAATTTATTAAGTGTTGATACATATAATGTAGGCCGAAATAACAACTTATATAATTGGGAATAATTTATAAAATTCTAATTGATATATTGTATTACTGGATACAAGTAGGCTGTGTTGTTTTATAGCTTGTCCTGGTCATATGATGTATTGCTTGAGTATACTGCAGTCTGAACGGTCCGCTGGTGAATCATCAGTTCAGTGTACAGTATGCAGTAGCCTACATACTTGTTAGTATGTAGCATGTCGTAGGTTAGTATTGAGTTTCGAACACATGATCGGTCTCCGTTGTGTACTGGTTGAATACTATTGAAGAGGAACAAGTACGCTATTCTGCGTTTCCAACCGGATGAGTATAGTGGACGTACCCGTTAAGAGCAGGCAGTAGTAAAAGCAGAAGAAAGTAGCTATTTTCGCAAGTCTCTTGGCTGAATAAGAGTAAGTCGGGACGACATGTTTATCAGGACATCTAGCCCTGTGTAGTTGAATCTATCTTAAGGAAGGTATCATTTCTGTTTAGCTAACAAGCTGGGACTATCTTGTTTGCTAACCTTAGCTAGCTACGTTAGCTAGCCAAGGTCCCGGCGGTGTGCAGCGTGCTTCTCTCCCCACTACTCAGCCTTTCAAGGGACTTGCAGTAGGTTTTCCTCTGCTGCATCCATTCATCTAGTTTTGCGTCTGTGGCTAGATGGGGCTGTACTTAATTAATGAAGTATTTGCATGCAGTCCAGGTGGTAGAAATACCAATAATTGCAAAGGGAAACCGGTCTAGCCTACTTTTCGAATAAGTTATGAAGTACGTTTTGAGGAAGATACACAGCATCTTTCTAAAGATTGCGCTGTTTCCAAGCACATTTGGCAGGACAGTGCTGCGCCCCACAGCCTCAGAGGTGTTGACGTGCCACCTGGTGCAGCGGAAGCTGCCACCGTGGACCTCCTACTGTGTTCGCTACAGTGACGTCAACAACGACCAGTTTGGACTGTCACACTTTAACTGGAGAGTTCAAGGAGCCAACTACCATATACTGAGAACAGGCTGCTTCCCCTTTATTAAGTATCACTGTACTAAAGCACCTTCACAGAACCTGGACTTTGAGGACAAGTTTTTCACCATGTTGAAAGTCATCAATCTAGGTCAGTGTGATAGATACATATTCTTATAAGATGCAGCCCGTTACAATATGATTTATTAAAATAAAATAAAAGGAATATGATGGCATTATACATGAACGCAATGTATCCACTTGTTGCAGGTATCCCCTCCTTAGCCTATGGCATCGGTTGCTGGCTGGTGGTGGGGGCTGCTGAAACGGTGCAGACGAGTGCTGGACCAGTCACAGTCTATTTCGCCTACAAAGAGGATGAAGGCGCACAGTATTGAACTAAGAAACAGATCACTACATTGAATGCATCTTCAAGAGAGTATTGTAGACCTATCTCTTTAGAACAGTTCCACAGATTGTGTTCTGTTGGGCCCTGTTGACAGAAGTGCCATCCCATGTCACTAGCAGTCCTATTATCTGTACAATTCCATTAGTGTTCAGTTATTAAAGACTATTTAAGTTGCATTAGTGGAGTCATTTATGCATGTTACTACACTGACATGCAATACTGACAGTGGTATGCACAAAGCTATTAAAATTTAGGGGGAAATTCAGGATTTTTACTACAGATATGAAAGTGTATGGAATGGCTTGCACAGTATATAATTTTACAGTAATGGTTTTCATACTGCATTGACTGGTGCCAGTTTCTCAGAATCAACTCTTTAATAATAATCAATAGGACAGATGAGTAACTTATAGCAATATTTCAGGTTCAAACAGAAGAATAATTAAGATATGGGATTGCTCACATTAACGTAGCATCCTCTATATGATAACACCTCTTTCTTCACTTTGCTTGACAAATACAGGAATTTAAATGACTACAGCTCATTTATTTAAAGAGAAATTAGTGATCACTCTCCATGCAACAGATAGTCAATAGTGTTTGAGAAAAACTGGTGACAGGACAGGTCTGATAAAATGGTTTTTAATTACCAAAGTGTGGCCTTTGTGTAGGGGCATCCACATCCCCTCCTTCAGGCCTTTGGCCTTTGATTTCTAGTAATGTGCTTTGCTGACAGGGCACACTTACCTCTGCTGCAGACTCCTGCTCCCTCTGAGAGGCAGGTTGACAAACTGCCATATTGATTTCCTCACCCCCTCAGCATCTCCTACTAATAGCATTTATCAGCGACCTCAATTTTCTGGCCTTGGCCTCTTCTTTTTTAGCAACAATGAAACTGAAGGAATTATTTCTTGTTGTACATGTTAATCAATGGACCTTTTGCCCCCTTTGCTCTTGAAGGCTGTGATATCGGCCTACATGCTGTTCATGTTGTACAAGCTCCTTTTGAGTATCATCCTTTGTAAAACTTGCTTGTGTTACATATGAGCAAATAACTGGATAATTTAATTTAGTGGCAAAAATTGTTACATGTTATGCCTTACTTATGGTCTAAAGTCAATATGGGTATGTTCAGACTATCCAGCTGTAGGCCTAAGACCCACCCCAAAAGATAACTTTATAGGATGAGATATTTAACATCCCTGGAAGTAAGTTGCATTGCACAATGAATGGCGTAGGCCCTGGATTCTCATATTGACCAGAAATCCACATTTTAGAAAATGTTGGAGACACTCATCTGAGACTATTTTTACATAATTTTTAACTGATTAAGCACAGAATGGCATATTGTCAAGTGTTTTATTTTTCAAGTGCACACTATAACACAAGGTCATTCTGAACAATGAAATTCCTAGGACATGGCAAGCAACAACTACGTAGTAGACATAAAAAAATATCAAGTATTTAAAAAGATCACAGATGAGGAGAAGAATAGCAAAAATATACATAGCAGTTCAACATTATCAGCAGTTCCAGAGCCAGTAAAGATGGGGAATATAGACAGTAAGAATAAGAGTATTAAATATTATAAATATAAAGTGAAGGAGTGCCGATGGATATGTATATTAAATTGTGGTGATGTACATTTAATGTACATAGGAAGTGACTAGAGCATACATTGGGGTGATCATGTGAGCAATGTGATCACTGAGATTAATGTTGCTGGTTGAGAAGCCTGATGGCCTGGGGGAAAAACAGTTTGAGAGTGTGGTAGTCCGTGCCCGGATGCTCCGGTAACGTCTACCAGACGGCAGCAGCGAGAACAGTCCGTAGCCTGGGTGGCTGTAGTCTTTTATGATTTTTCGTGCTTTCCTAAAGCATTGTGTGTGGTAGATTCCTTGCACGGAGGGGAGGTGGCAGCCAATAAGCAGCTGCCGTACCAGGTAGTAATGCAGCCAATGAGAATGCTCTCAATGGTGCACCTGTAGAAATTGGTGAGAGTTTTGACAGACATGCCAAACTTCTCAAGCGCACCTCTATGGAAACAGAAATAGCTGACAGAAATAATCTTTTTTTATGTTAAACAATGGTTCCAACTTTGTGTTATGAACTTAATATTACCAAATCTCCTCATATAGTATTCATGTGCAAAATCCTCTTAAACATAGTGATGATACCACGCTATCTCGTAATCATACTAATTGCCTTTAACAAGGAGCATTTAGACACACTTAGGAAATCTGATCCATAGTATCAGGCTGCACTTAAATCCCCCCTCCTTTCATCTCCAGCCTTTCGTCAGGGCTGAAAGTGTGCATGGGGAATGCTCAGGCAACCATGTCTTAATTACTCATTGACCCTTTGACCCATGTGCTGCATTGATACTACAGTACAGCGAGACATAATTGCATTGGGTTGCAACTGACTGCAGCTTTGTGTCTGGCTATTACAGGATGATGTGAGTCAGTGAAATCCAAGATGTGGAGCATGTGAGTACATTGTATTTGTTTTCAGGGCTGCACCTTTGAGCCACTCTAAACTGCAGGGGAGGGCACCCCTTCAGCCCAAGCAGAGGCTTAGCATTACACATCGTACCTCGGTCACCACCAGTGCAGGTCTAGGATATCTAGACTGCAAATGGGCTACTGTAAATTAACGGAAAATATAGCTACTCTTTGGTGAGAGATTGATGCCTTTTAATAGCCATGTAGTCTAGTCCTGTATTTAAGTGGCTAACTAATGTGGTAATGAACAAATAATTAATGCCTGTTTGGCAAGTTTAATTGCATGCTGAAGCTGGTAATAAGTTTTGTCAAGGTGAAATCTTTAAATACTTCTACTGTTTAGAATTTAGGTAAGTAAAGCAAAACAAGTTCTGAAATTGAGTGTTGTGCTGCTGTAAATTGTTAATGTGCAACACTGAAATTGCTAATCAACTTGCAAGGTCTTGTAATTATCTTCTAATTAGATTAGATTATAAATTCTCAGTTTCGCCTGTGTAAAAACAAAAACAAAGTAGTAGTAAGCATGTTCATTTCCTTGAAGTGGTTGATGCGGCCAATTCTGAAATCAATTATTTAGCAGGAAAAATCACATCATTTTTTTCTCTGTCATATAGATATATGGCTTGGCAGAAACAATTATTGTATGAACAACCCCTGCAGCTAATGCTGGTGAGGTTATCATTAAGCCTCTAGATCGGCCACCAGCACCGTCTCCGTGCTTGCTCCACTAGCAGCAGGGGTACCAGAGCCATCACTCAGATCACTGTAAGGAGGATCACCCTGAAATTACATCTTAATTCAGAGGTGTCAACCAACATTGTCACAATATTCATAGTGAATGGGCACTTTTTGAATTCTAATGTGACAACTAAAGCTCATTACTTTTCAGGTAGACATGTTGCCAGTTGCAGATATATGCATGCTGATCAGCTTTGAGATACCTATTTTTCAGTGTACAAGTATTAATGACCATATACAGTGGAAGTGAATGAAGGTGAAATGTGTAAAGTATGTTAAGTGAGCAGAACATAATGCGTAAAAAATACATTTTTCTAATTGTTACAGGATTTGCCATTGAGACTTGAATCACTACCTTTTCATGTGCTGTTGGGTGAGGAGGTGTTTTTTTCTTTTGGAGGGGGGTTGGAGTAGTGGAGCCATTAAAAATCTATTATGGTGTATCTCTTCACCCAAGGGATGACGAGGGGCACCGTATTTCTTTTTTAAATCCTCCCATCCTTCTTTTTCTTTTTGAGGTTGGAGGGGGGTTGAAAGACTATGCCTGCTGTGCCAATCAGTGTTCCCAAATCTACTGACAGTGGGTGGCTGAAATGTCTGTCAGTCATCTTGTCTGGCATTGTCTATTCAAGACCAGTCCCAATTGAAGTAGTAGTAGGACAGTTAATAAAATGCTGGACAGTTCCACCAAGGTCCCATAAATGTTACTCCACATTTATGAAAAATGCACTAATTATTATTCTTACAGTAGTTTTGAAATATATATAGTTTTTATACATCATTGTCATTGCTTTATAATGGGTTTAGTTCAGTGCACTTAACCTTATGCCAAATGCCTTTTTTCTTCCAGTGCAAGTTGATTATTGTTTTGTTTTTCTCTCTTGGTGTTGATGTGGTATCATGTTCACTTCATTCATACTTAATGCTTACTCTGTTGACATTAAGAGTAATGGATTTTAATAGTTTTTCCACGACTTATCGGGAGAGTTAAATGAACTATCCATTTTTATTATATATTATGCAGTATTTAAAGTTTCAGCTCATTAAAAAACAGACGCCCTCCATGCCCCCCCGGGGCTGTCTTTTACCCCCCACCAGCATGCAGTCAGGCTCCTCTAGCCACAGGCTCTGCTTGATCTGTTTTTCTTAAGTCAAAATTGAAATACTCAGAAATATTTATTTATTTGTTTGTTCATTTTCTTTTACCAAAGAACAGCCTAATGTCTTTGTTGCATAAACAAGTGGTATCGGTGGATCAGACAGAGGGGATAAGGCATTGTTTTGTTTGTTTATTTGTTACTTTGCTTGCATTTTTATCGTTGGAGATCAGGGCCAAATATCCTACATCAAGATGTACTGTATGTACCTTAATTTTGCACCAGAATAGGCCCTTTGTGATGTTTGATTGCCTTACTACTTGCACAATAAGCAGCAACCTACACAGCAACTCAATGCTGGACTGGGGATTTACATTAAATACACTGATACTGTTGCTGCATACAAACATAGAAGTGGAATAAATCAATTTTGTTCTCAGAAATGCTTCACATACTTTTTGATGCAGCGTGATCTCCAATCTTTCTGCAAATGAGCTGCAGTCCCCTGTAATGGTTTCTGCTCCTCGTGGGAGGCCGGTGTCTCAGAAAAGCTGCTGATTGAAGGAGAAATGTAATACAGGTGTAAAGCAGACTTGATAGGGGTCTTACACGAGGGTTATGCATTTTAACAGTGATATACATACTGTTACATATTTATCAAAGAATATGGAATTTGCTGGGTTGACTGTTCCCAACCCGCAGAGACTCGTGGGTTTCTGCTAGGGTGTTGTTAATTCTGGCAGAGAGGGTAGCTATTATGTTGAATTAATAGGAATTAAGGGGTCTAAATTGGTTAAGTAAGCACTTCATTAATCGTGAGTGGATTGCTGTAGCTGTGTGTGAGAGGTTTAAAGGCGTTATAGGCCAGTGGTACATAGCTGAAAGAAATGAACAGAGCTCTGAACTGAATGGCTGGTCAGTGCACAGTAGTTGTAGAAAAAAAGCCCAAATGAACTATGCATATGTTACAGTAAATGTGGGGAAATGGTAAATCTGCACATTTACAATATAGTTGGTAAACGTACACATTTCCCAAGGTAAATCTGGTAAATGTGTACATTTCCCGGTTAATGTGAGTGGAAAATGCTTTTCACAGTAGCACAAGGCTCTCTCACAGTCCTTGAGTGCCCTGCTGACCACATATCCATAACACGATGAGCGCGCATTGTGCACACTGTCCCAACTACAGTTCTGTACCTGAGGGTCTTTTGATGAATTTAATCAGATTAGGATATCGACCAAAAAGTAATAATAACTTTATTTATATAGCACTTATAAAAACAGAGTTACAAAGTGCTTCACAGGATTAAAAACAGCTGGGAATAGAAATAAACAACATAAAACAAGATACATGGAATAGAGAGGCAAGTATGTTTTGCACATCCACATCTTTTTACATGTGGATGAAAATGAAAAGTGCACATATACGGGTAAATGTAGACATTTACCATTTCCCCACATTTACTGTAACACATACACTGTGAAAAGGTATTGATTTAATTGAATGAGTTGACCTTGAATGAGTTCATGCTGAAAACATTTAAGCAATGTGTGACTGTTGGATAATGTTAGATTTTTTGGGCCTCTGAGTCTGGACATGGAGTAAGCTGCTGTAAGTCAAGGTGTGGCAAGGGTCAAATGGAAGCATCTGCCATAACTTGATGTGCCTCCCCTAGCAGAGGTGGACTAATTGAGGTGTGTTTTTATCTGGGCTTGCTAATGATGATGAGGGTGCAGGAGAAGTAGACTGTCCCCTTAGGCTGAGGGATAGCATGGCTTAGCCAACCTTCTGTACTTATTGTCCAACAAAGGGGGAATTCACTTAATACAGTGCTTCAGAAAACTGGATAATTGTGGCCACAATCAATAAAGTAGCAAAGCGGAAAATGAAAGGTGTGTTTGTGTGTGCAGTGTAGCTCTGTTGTAGATATTTGACGGAAATCGAGAGCAGTGAGGCTCTTGTTTTTGTGTTTATTGCTTTTACCCAGGTGATCATCCGTGCAGTAAATTCCAGTTTATGCATGCAGTATATATGCATGCAGGTTAAGCTATAACTATTTACTTTGTGTAAGTGTGCATGTGTAGCTGTGACCGTGCACGTATATGTGTATGCTTGCACGTGTTTGTGTATATACGATAGAGGGGGTAGGTTTGGTTGGATGAGCCACATTGTTCCTGTGCGGCCTAGTGACATCGCTGGAGGGCAGAGAGGGATAGAACCTGAGAGGGGTGACAGTGATAAATAGCCCTTTTAATAACAGCTGCCCCACTTGGCCAGCTAGTCCCAGTCAGTGTCCTCTGTGTATTTATGCCTATGTTTATTTATGCATCCATAGCATGCAGGAAATCACCACCGCAGGGGTACAATCATTCTTTTTTGTGGTGGGGGGATTGCATTGGTTTAACTTTGGGAGGAGGTAAGCTAGCTAGTCTTAAACCTAACATACACTAATTTGAGCCTGTGGTTGATCTGTTTTTATGTCTATGCCGAACTCATCTCAGAAGTAAGTCTTACTATGATACTGAAACTGTAATGATACTGAAAGTACCAACAAAGAGAAGATTGTACCTTAATATTAACTCATATGGCGTTTTGGGACCTCACTATAGTGGTGGCAATAGCATTGAAACCCATAGAGAGGAAGCCAGAAGTTCAATTTATAAATGCATTAACAGAGCCTGCAGGTGTTGTACTATAGTTTATATAGTTACAGTTTATATAGTTTACTATAGTTTATTTTGAGGACAGATTAGACGTTCTAAGTACATTGTACATTTTCTAAAGAATCCAAATACACTAGCACTATGAGTACCAATGGCTCATCTAATGCTTTATACAGCCTTGAATCTGCATGGCTTTTGAATACTTTGGCTTATTGTTGCTGTATGACTGAAGGAAAAATCCTTTTGTCTGCTGAAATATGACCCCGGGCCCAGGCCTGTGAATAGGGAGAGGGGAGGCTGTAGATCAGCGATGTCAAAGCTTCTTCCCGGAGGGCGATGCTGGGGCTGTTCTCACTCAAACCAGTTCCCTCCCTTTAATTGGTTCAATTAGTTAAGTATCCGTATACATTATCATGTATGCATTTTTCATGACTCCTCTTAACGCTCTGTTTAAACAGAACAACTTCCGGCTATGATTTGCCATTTGGATGAATGTCAAGGAGACTAAATGATTGCGCTAATTGAGTAATTAAAAGCAGATGTTGGAGCAAGAGCCAACAGCATACACTTTAAACACTTTGCCCTCCAGAAAACCTACAGTGTTTTTGACACCCCTGTTATGTATGGATATCCCAGAGGTGCCTCTGTAATAGTTACAGTTTCACCCTTGTGATTATTCAGTTGAAGTCTTTGCTATTGAGCCAAAATGGTGTTTTTATGCTATTTTGACCATGGGAAATGGTCTGGAAAAGAAAAGCCCATCATGCTGCCTAATGGCCAGAGTCAGTGGTGCACGGATTCAACACAAGCTCTAGACAGGCAAAGCATGATATCTCCGCACTCACCCTATCACTCTTACCCCCCACTGTCCTCTGGTGGGACACTAGTGGCCTGTATGAGACTCTTCCAAGGGAGATGATGTTATGTCGAAGGTAATTAACGTTGGAAATGTGCCAGAAATGGGAATCAGTGTGCCATCAAATCACAAAGGAGCGGAGAGTATTTCCATGGTTTTGACAGCTGTAGTGATTGGAACGTAGCTGGAAGGCATTACAAAGTGCAGATCAATAAGTAACAATTTTCCTATTAAAGAAAAATTACTTGGACATTGCCCTAAAATAGCTTGTGGCTCCTTCATTTCAGACCAACTGTGGAGGAAAAGTCTCTTGTTGAGGGAAACTTTGTGTGATGTTTCCTATTCTGTCATCCTGCACTTTTACAGCAACATTAGCATTTGGCAGTAACTTTGTAATTCTAATTCTATTGGAGTATTTTCAAGAGGACTTTCATAGTCATCCTATATTCCCAAATAGTCTATCTTGGCTATTTCACCTGTAAAGCATATTTGTATGTTGTATAGCCAAAGTAATGATTACATACTTGAATGCAGAATGCAGACAGTTCATATATTCAAAAGCAATGGAGAGAGTTAATGACAAATCTTCTTTTAATAAATCTCTAGGCCACTAGCGTGGCTAATGAACTTAGTAATTACTCTTCATTGGTTGGAAGAGTTTAGCCTGGGTGAGATGAAAGCAGTGGCTGCTGGGAGCCACAGGAATGGCACAACAGGCAACAATCAACACAGTGTCTGCACAACAATCAATCAAAACTGTCAGGCCCTTAACAGTCAGAGTAATTTGTTGGTGTTCTTCAGAAATTAGTACACCATGTAAAATGTAGCTAAGATCACTTTCCCAAACACCTTGCAGCACAATATGTTTAAACCAATGAGATTTGTGTCATATGATTTATCACACTGCTTATAAATTTTTTTTCTTTTTAGCTGAGGAATTGTTCCATGAACTCAAATTACACCATCCAAGATTGAAGTCAGTTCTTATTACAATATAATGTAAGGCCTAATGTTAGTTTTGTCCAGTTTTTGGCTTAGTGTTAACAGCTTTGGGTTTTTTGTTGTTCAATTCAATTCAACATTTGTTTGTTTTGTTTTGTTTTGTTTTTAACTTAAATGTCTAGTCGACAGTTCATTTGGTGTCATGAGTTTAAGATGATACATTTTGGATATATGATTTTTAATATATATATAGTATGTTGCATATATGTTCATATATACCACATACTAGGCAATACAATCTACAAGATAAAATATACATCAGACAGACAACCTCCAATAACCTGCAAATGGCATCAGTGGTCCAGATTGTATAGACTATACCTTATTTAGGAAGACAGTATTGAAAGTTAGCCATTATATTTAAATATGAATTGTAGTGTTTTATTGAACATCTGTTAAACCACAGTGATATTTAAATACGAGTCAGAGCAGGGTGGTGTGTAATACTGGACTATTCACAGATGCTCCTATCTGCAGAGCTCTAAATCATGTTTCTTAATTCCCAGAGCCACATCTCAATCATATTCCTTGCTAATTTGAGAGTCACCCTCATTTCATTTTAAACGATTCATTTTCGGCAAATTTGTAAATGGCCCTGATGTGTTCTACAATTTAGTCAATTACTGTTTCAGCCAGCAGGACTCCGGGGACCAGGAACATACATCGCCTGGAGGTACCATCTCAATAATTGTTTCAGAAAAGTTGGGAATGGATTGCTAACGCTCTGTTCCACTTATTGAAATGTCAATTGGAGCCACGACCCTTTTACTTCTGTTCTCCTCACTCTTACCATCAGTACAGACTGCCTTGCCGCGCCTTCCTTCCTGAGTCCTAACCAGTGCTAAAAGGATAAAACAGAGTTTGATATTTCCTCATCTTTCATCTATTGCCCTATTTATTCTTGCAATGGACTGTTCTCATAGAGATTATTTTACCAGGAACTCAACAGGATTACCAATTTAGACTAGTTTCAGAATGTTTGACTTTATTGTAATTATGTTGCTTTGGACAAATCCATGACTTGCAAATGTTTTCCTGACATTATTTGTAAAATAGAAATGTATTGTTGCTGATATTTTTGAACTTTATACTGAAATTAATACTGTAATTAATTATCAATTAGCTGGATAAAATTAAGAGATGATAATAATCCAAATTAGGTCTTAATGGGTACTAATTAAGAGGCGAATCCTGCTTTATGGAACCAAACAGAGTGACCTGCAGACCCCAATTAATGAAGTTATTATTAGCCATTTCTCTGTGTTTGGCTGATCTGGATCTCATTCAACTGAAAATAAAATATTTTACAAAACTCTCAACACTCTGGAAAGTGTGTTTCTGTTTGTTTTGCCACAAGGTCCCTCACCCATTCTCCAAGCCAATTAACCTGTGATGAGCCTGCTAGTACAGCCCTGATTAATTAGAGCAGGGAAGGGTTCCACATGATAGTGTGGAGAAGCCCTCAGGTGAGCACACGTTAGTATTTGGCCTTTATCTGTCTCCTTTGTCCCCTGGTTTTTGTTGACAATATCCGATTGGGTCAGTGTTACAGGCTGTTGATTAATTGACTTATATTTGTTGCAAAAGGGTGTTCTCTTCTACAAATCACTCTCACACACACAAACATACAATATAAAACAAAAGTGCATCAGAACCACAGTAGGCCTACCAGGTTTTTGAAGTAGAGTTTCAGAACTTTCGTTTCAAGTGTTCGTGAAATGTTTCAAAATACAGATAACATTTATTAACACTTAATGTGTTTAGGAAAGCCAAATATGTTGATATGGATGGCTTATCTCAATGTGAGTATTTCAATGCAATATGATAATTTCCTGCACATGCAATTAAGGGTAGTTCCTTACATGAAGTCCGTTCTAAAACATTCCCAAAACCTGAATAAAAGCTTCAAAACAGCTCCATGGCACATTCATGAATACTGATTCAACCCTTGTGTCAGCTTTCATTATGTGTTGTAATACTTTTGCCATTTGTTTCATAGCATTGGAGCAGTGCTGCAATTTATTGAGCAAAAACTTTCAAATAAATCTCTCCTGCCAATTTCAATTTTTAGCTGCGACCGCAGCTCTATAGCTCTGTCGGTCGGTCCACAAAAGTGTCCCACCCCGTAGCGGCCACAGTTTTCACCCCAGGAGGCTGAAATTTGGCATGGAGGTTGGTCATGACCGACGGTAGAGCTGAGTAACTTTTCAGGCCGATTGACCAAGAGGGGGCGTGGTGATGGGTGTGGTCTATCACAAAAAAGTGCATAACTCCCAAATGGATTCACAGATTTGCACCCCATAGCGGCCACAGTTTTCACCCCAGGAGGCTGAAATTGGGCATGGAGGTCACATGTTTGCGTGAGGGTGTGTGTGTGGATGCATGCGCGTGTGCGGTCGCAGCTATTGCGGATTCGCGCTTGTTAACTTAAAAACGCGGCATGTGGTATGTCATGAAAAGTTGTGTTATGAAGCTCTTTTACATTTGGTCAGTTTAAGATGTATAGAGAAAAATGTGTGAGTTCAGTTCTTAATATGAAAAACATATGTTTTCACACTTTGATGTCTAAAGGTTTTTTCCACCAGAAAAATGCTCTTGGTTGGTGTTTTTTTTTTTTTACCTTAATTATTGTCTGTGCTTAGGGTAATTACTTAGTCTAAATATGGCAAATTAACTGAACTACTTTAACAAGTTGAATTTGGAACATAGTGTTGGATGAGGAAGTCACTGTGACCTACGCTTATATCAATGAAGGAAGCATTTATTTACATTATATTATCTGACTCTTTGTTTTCCTTTTTGATTGTGCAATAACACCTCCCAGTGTCAATTTATTATTAGGTACAAATACACAGTAAAATTACGCTGAAACCTCTACGATTTCATGACAGTAAAATCTTTAAAGGGAATTTTATAACACCACCAAATGACTGCTTTGAAACACCAACTGTGGTGCCAGCTTCAGCAAACTTGTATATATTACAGTCACTGTTCATAATACAGAATGAGCATGCTGGGTGTAGGCCTATATTGTGGGTCAGCTACATATGTCTGTTACGATTACTGGATGGGTAATTCGGTAGTTCTGTGTAGAAGACCTTCAGCTCTATTCTATAATTAACTTTTGCCTGCGCCATCAGGTTCCATTCCAGACTTGATGTGTCCATAGTGACTGTTACATGCAACCAGCTTGCCATTCAGTATGTATTAAGCTGTCAAGAGTGGGCTGCTCTCCCCAGCCGCCTGTCTTCACTGAACAACCCAGCCTATTAACTCCTATTGACTGTGACACACATGTCCCTCCAAAATGAGTGGTTCCGTATTGATTTTTCCTGAGCGCTGCTCACTTCCCCTTTCATGCCGCCAAGGGTGAGATCTTTATCCTGACTGATTGTATATGTTCATCGTCTCAGAGTACTGTTGTGCAATTGCCATTTCAGACCCGTTCACCACCCCTCTCCCCTCCCCCTCCTGTGTATCATGGCTACTTGTATGCAGGTGAGTCTCAAAGAGACAATTAAAAGGCCCGACTCCCCTGTGTCCCCTGTAACGCAACGGTCAAATGGAGCTGCAGACCTTCCACGGTCCATAGTCTCCCTCCAGCATACATACAGCATACAGCATAAGACATGACAGCCAGCTCTTCTCCCCCCACCAACACACTACCGCCCAATCAATGGACTTGAATAGTAGGGTGCCATATCCTCTCAGTGACGGTCTTTCTAACTGCTACAGCCAAAATTAACTCTGACAGCACGTATCGACTTCATATCAAGCTCCACCATGGAGAGAAAAATGATTATCTGCTGGTGAAATCCACTATTGACGTGCTGTGGAATAGCCTCCTCTCCCCAAGGGATTTATTGATACAGTTTATGGCATATAAATATTTATCTAATATGTGTCTGAAATGTATTCCTCTAATTTAGCTATAGGATATGTGTGTAGTCTGGTTAGCCCATAGAGGACTATCAACACCTCACTCTCTCACTCAACCATGACTTTGCCTTTTCTTCTCGCTAGATTCTGTTTGTAGAGGCAGCATGAAATTGCTTTGGCTGTTGCAAATCCGTCTCGAAGTTAACAGTAAAAAACATGTTGTAATTACATTTTATTGCCTCTCCCCTTGCAGAATCCAAATGGCTTTACTGTGGCCACCATATTGTAAATGCATGTAGACGTGCTATGTGTCACAACCACTGCTGATCCAGATATCGCTATCATGTATATCAGTCATACATTTGACAATGTTTTTATTTTTTATTTCATAACCCATGCATACATTAGCCATGGAATGCTGGTGGAAAATGGGTGTTTATCATTAGTGTCCATGGCATTGTTCTTCTTCATGCCTGGACAAAAACAATATTTGCAAGTCCATGCCTCATAATGTGCATAATGTGTCGAGAGTGATTTCTCTTTACATGTTGAGGAAACACTTTCCATTAAATAAACAGGTGTTTGTCTCCCTCATTCCCTGTGAGACCCGGAGACCCTGGCTACAACTTTTTAACACCTTTTAGACAACTTACTCATAAATATAACATTCTGAGCAAGTTTGATAAACTATGTTTACTTTGTCTTTTCTTTATACTATATCTAAAACAGTATTGTAACTCACCATAGATGCCCTTTTTGGTGATAGACCTAAAGGTGTCTATGGTGTAGTGACTTTGACATAAAGGAAATGAGGAGGACTCTATCACCAGGCTATTTCAAACTATTCCTCTTGTCCCCTAATGCCAGAAGGGACCTTGTTTTCCCAATTCTGTTCTGACAGCTTTTATCAAAATCAAATGAAACAATTCCCGCCAAACAAATGTGTCATTAGATCTTCCATATCTTTCTCCTCTCTGGTATTATGCTTTTATTGTACAGCAAATGTTATATTGATCTTTCCCTTCTTGCAGCAACTGAACTTGAGGTGACCTGCTTTTCTGCTGTGTTGTTTATTGGTGGGGAGATATGTCCTTGGCATCCCAATCATACAACATGGCCTTTAGAAGTTTCCTGTGTTGTTTCATTACATCCAAATTCGTGCGTGATTTATTTAAAGGTGGATGTATGTTATAGGGTCTCTGTCTGGAAAAAGAAAAGCAGAATATTCATAGGACTTCTTTTCTGATCCAGATATTGTAGGACGTGCATGGCATGCAGTGTTATTGTATGATATTGATTTTGCAGACAAGCACATGGCAGACTGACTTTTTCTCCAGGATGATGCATGACTACAGCCCTGTGAACATGACAGGTAGTCTCAGGTCAAATACCTCTGTCTCCCATCCTCCGCTATGTCTCTATTACAGTCTGTTGGCACTGTGGCTGACGTATTGACCGGCTCTCATGCTCGTTACTCAACAGAGGAGTAGTTTGCTGTGATTGATACCATGACTACCCTAAGACCTCTCTCTTACCCCGTCTCCTACCCCTCTCAAAATCCTATCTGTGGTTTTAAAGCCATGAGTGGGTTTCATTAACGGTCTCTCCTATTTATGACACCATAATTAGAGTTGAGGAAAGGCACCTAACTGCCCTGGTTCCGCCATACTGGGAAAGTCAATAATGCAAGCCCAACAACTTCTCACACAATTGAGCCCCGCAGAAAATCTATACACTCTGCTGCTCTCTGTCTTTATGGTGCTGTTTGAGAAGAAGCCGCTTGATTTGTTTGTGTTTTGTCCTCCACTTTTAACTAATCCCACAGAATTGATTATTAACACCAACCATATTATTTAGCCTCCCAGTACAGCAGCCTCCACAGAACAGAGGTTGTGTGGGATGTATCCTCTGTGTGCAGTCAGTGTGCAACATTGTGTTCAGTACAGCGAGCGAGGCCGAGCCTTGTGGCCATTTACCTGCTTTATAATTTGTTTTGTGCTCCACCTCATGTACATGCAACATCTCCTGTAAAAACCCAACCAGGCTGACCGCTACGCCTGGGTTATTTGTGTGGAGCAGGTCATGGGGGATATTACATTAGATTGCTTTCCCAGGAAATAATTCTGCCAGGTGGTCTATTGGGCTTTTCTCCTTGTATCTGTCAGCCAGGATAGTGTGCAGTTACACAGAGAAAGAGAATTGTATGTATACACACAAATACACTTTTTTTTTTTATCACCCATCTGTCTTTTTAATTAAAACAACGACAAAATACAGCAGAGGGAATGCTTGTGCTTGCAACAGAATATGTACTGGTTGTGAGCTGCACTTTAGTAGATGGAAGAAAAAAGTTGCTGTTATTTGCATTTTAAAAGTTATATTATATCAATGGTAACAGACATTCAGTCATTCAGGAACCATATTTCTACTTGAAACATGTTCTCAGTCTAGCACCTGTATCACATCTTATGATGGATGTATTTTGCTGTCTTTCTCACAGGTTCATTTTTGACAGCAGCTTTCAGAGGGGTGGTATTGAACAGAATAGCGCGTTTGGTCCATAAAATGCCCAGCGGACGGTGTTCCTTTCCTTTTCCCTGTGAGGTGGGGCCTCAGTGTTTGTAACACAGCCCCTTGTTCTCATTGGGGCCACGATTGTCATCTGATGGGTGCTTTAGAAAGCACCATGAATAGTTGATGTCAGAGCGTTCACTGCAGCCCAGACTTGAGTGTAAATAAGATGCAGGTGACTGGGACACAGTTTCAAGGGTCAGGCTAACTGGAGCTTTGGCTCACGTGGCTTTGGTATTGCACTTCTCCCCTAGGCCGATAGAGAAACACTCAATCAAAAAATAAAAGGCGAAAGTTGCTAACCACTCATACCAGTTTTAGCATTATGAACACTGTGTTAATCAGGCCAGGAAAACATGTTGAGACGACAGCAGTCTAATCACTTCCATGACAGTATACAGGCACTGGTGTAATCACAACTAAATGTCAGACACCATAAGGCCTGGATGCATAATGGCTCTAAATTAATATCTCCCTCTTGCCTTAATTAAGACATGCAATTTTTGCTTAAAAGGTATTGATTGCAGCTTGAAGGAAGAGCGAGCTATCAAACTAAAAAGTGGAGAGAGGACCCTGGAGTCATAATACAGAGAGAACAGTTGTGCGGGGAGGGATTTGCTGTGAGAAACAACAGGAAAACAATCACTAGCTGGTTGGCTTCATTGCTGTGTCTTATACATGAAGTTAGAGGTTAATTAAGCACTGTACACCAAGATTGGCTTGAATATCAATTATGATAGTTACCACTCAGTATCAGGCTTTGGCCATTAATCAAAGCAGTCAGTCAGGCACCTCTGAAGCATTTGTCTGAGTAACTCACTTTGCCAGGCAGCGGATGAACTGGTGCAGATAGCAAGACAGTGGATAGGCCATAGTTATCTATCATGAATAAACTAGGCCTCTGAGAGCAGAGCGACAGGCCTGGCTACACGGAGCTGGGTGGGAAGCCAGGACGGGCCCGGCTCCCCCAGGGACCCCACCCTCCGGCTCCCCCAGGGACCCCACCCTCCGGCTGGCCTTCCAGGGAGATTAAATGTGAGCTGCTTGGGATACAACGTGCTTCTGTAAACGTAAACCAAACTTAGCTCATATCAGTTCACCCTTGACTGGAAACCTAACCTCGGTGACTGAATGAACCAGTATCATAATTAAATCATCACAGCTTCGCTTTTACTGTGACTGCAACCCTAACCACAGCAGGAGAGGGGTAAGAGGAGCATGGCTATGCCGGCCAGTGATGACAGCATGACCAACAGCTGAGAGCCTCTCTGAATGGCCTAGTGTGGCAGAAGTTGGTGGGGCAACGGCCACCCACCTAACACCCGCTTAGACCTTATCTGGATATCTGTGCTATCAACCGCTTAGTTACTCCTGCGTTACTCTTACTTACCGCAGTCCTCTCTCCTTCTAAACATAGTACATTACCTTTGAGAGGGAAGATGTAAGTAAACCAATTATTAAACTGCAGTGTTCTCTGCAAAAACGGATACTTAAACTTTTGAGCCCGTACGTTGCCATCAGATATGGAATGATCTGGAATCCCCAACCTCCAACATACTGTATAGAGTCATGCAGTCATGTCTATTTTGTTACCAGTCTTATACCCTAAGTTGCCTTAATGCCTAGTGGCTTGTTGCACTGCATGTGTAATGACTTGTGGACCTATCAGAGCTGATCCTGTTGAACAGAGGATATTAAAGAGGGTAGTTACAGAGGCCAGGCTTTAATTTGACCTCTGCCTGCCCTCTTCTCTAGTGAGGTGGCTCTGAGAAGCAGGCTGGTGGTTTGGGCAGTTGGTGATGAATGACTGTATTTGGTGGGCAGATTGTTACAGTTCCACACTAATTGAGGGGTCAACACAAAGAGCAAATGTGGTAATTGAGTCACTTGACTGTGGCTATTGAGCTTAGCACAGCTCTTTTGACCCCAGCCTGCCCTGGAGTTTAGAACAGAACACTCTCCAGCCTCTCCTTTTATTGTGTGCTGCAAAAGACATTATTCTCTTGCTCATTAGCTTCTTCCATCCATATCTCATGCTGTTTGATCTAGTTTTATGGAGCTCTAAGTGCTTTTCACAAGAATAACTGTACTCTTTATTAATGTAGGAAGCCTATAGTGCGATGATTAGTTTACAATTCATGTTGGCTTAGATGTTATTGAACAGCTGCTTCAATGAGCAGACCATTAACATGATCAGTACATAGTACTGTAAATCATTTATCCATTGGGGAGGCTACTCAAAGTTGGTTAGGCTACATTGAAATACATGTACATGTGCTGCAATATGTCTGAAATGCTTGGTTCATCTAATGTATCAGTGTTCTCCGGGGCACTGGGGGCTGATGGCCCTATTTAGTGTCTTGCTAAATAATTCATCAGTCTAGTTCCTTTACTCCCCTCTTACTTTGTCTGTCTGTCTAGTAAACATGTCAATAAGTTGTTTTCTGCTGTGATTGTAATGAGTCCTTATTCTGTAATATTGTAGATCTTACTTCTGTGTGCCTCTGTCTATTTTCACAGTTCATAAGTTCATAATTTTTAGAATATCCTATCCAGTAGTCTACCATATTGCCAATACCTTGTTTATTATGTTATATTATTGTCTTCTATTTTGGCTGAGCCTCGTGTCCGTGGTGTTTTGTGGATGTCAGTGGCCTTTGTGGTCAAGAAAGGGTCCTGTGTTATTGGATGGAGTTGAATGGATCTGTTGGCTTTTGCATTTGCTTTGCTCCTGAAACATGCGCTCAGCTGAGACTTTGGCAAAACACCATCCATTTACACCTAATGGCCATTGCCTTTAGATGTGGTGAGTTGTGAACAACAGTGTGTGTGTGTGTGTGCGTGTGTGTGTGTGTGTGTGTGTGTGTGTGTGTGTGTGTGTGTGTGTGTGTGTGTGTGTGTGTGTGTGTGTGTGTGTGTGTGTGTGTGTGTGTGCGCGCGCGTGCGTGCGTGTGTGTGTGTGTGCGTGTGCGTGTGCATGCGCGCACACTTCCACACACATATGCATGCTTGTGTGTCTGATTGCAC
>OMLI01087583.1:28315-40083 GCA_900302605.1 Rondeletia loricata
GCATGCGTGCTTGCTTGTGTGTGAAAAGCTACAAGGACAAATGCATTCTGCATTTAATGAGTGTGGGCCAAAGGGAACCTGGGTAGTTAAAACTGAGAGTTGGCGAGACTATTTTGTCCCCTGTTACCTGACTCTTCTGTTGCACCTTTAAACTGCAACATGCCACTAAACTGCTCTGATGGTCTCACAGGACAGATGTAGTGGCTGCAGTCTTGTGTGAATGGGATTGATGGACCACATTAAACTCTGAGCTTCATCCTGCTTAAATGCTTTTGGACTCTAAATCTTTCCCTCTATATCACTGTGGGAGGGCCACAGGCTGTAGAAGATTTATCCACGAGATTGTTGGATTGTCATCTGAACTCTATGTTTGGTGGATATGTGATTTAGCAATAGCTACCAACTGTGGCTATTTTTTAATCTTATTGAACACATGGGTGCAAACAAATATGAGATTGCTTTGTTTTCCTCTCCTGGCACATGTACCACAAGTCTGTTTAAAGGTCTTACCATTCTCCTTTAACCCGTCTTACCCCTGACTAAGATGTCATTGTTTTAATGCACAAAAATGTGGATGTTGTAATTACCATTTGCACAAACAAGAAGGCAGCTTCATTGATATGCTGCCGCTGATAAGGCAGGAGCTTGGCAGCGAGACAATGGCTAAGGCCACCAGGGGTTCGCTAGCACCAGGGACATGGGACCGTCCTGCCTCCTCCGTCAATGCAGAGGACCAACAAAAGCTGCCCGTCATTCACCACACCCTAGCGTTTTTAATTAATTTTCACTCAGCTCTCCTCGGAGTGCTTGTGTGGTGATGTTGACCCCCAGATCTGCTCATGAATGTAGCCTTCTCCCCAGCCCTGGCTGTCAGAAGGTCAGTGATGCGGGCTCCCTGGGTAGGAGCCCCCTTCTCTATAGCAGTGGACTCAGGAGACTATGACCATTGTCCCAGCCAAGAAAGTGCATGTGTATGAGAACATGTGTGTGTTAGAGGTCAGTAAGGAAAAATGGCAATTCAGTCAGACTTGTATGAGAACATGCTCCACTGATAAACAGTATTGATTCAGAATCTGTTAATATCAAGGCTTCACATAGCATTCAATAGTGTTGTGACCCTCATTTTGGCAGTTGTCATGGTAATTGTCTTTATCATGGTTGTATCAGTTATTGACAAAAACGCCAAAGCGAATTTCCTATTTGGCTTTAGAAGAAGAGAATATATTATCGCATCCTCAACTAAGTTGCATTAAGCATCCACAGAGTTTAGCTACTCTTGCTCGCCACGTGTGTAAATCTGCAGTCCTGTGGATAAGCCGGATCGGAGTTGATCAAATTGCTGTTGTCTTAAAGCCATTTTGATTTGGATTAATCCACGGGAGTGGTCACACCCTCTTGGTGTGTAAATCTATAGGTCCTTATGGTTCCACCTTGCACCCCCACTGGGCTTTGAGATCTGCAGCGGCTTTGTAGGATGAAAGGAAGAGGGACTGTGTATTTTTGTTGAATGTGCCAACTGTGTTCAAGGGGCTTTTTAAATAAGTGCCCTTGACCTATTCTTATGTTTATCCCTGTCTTCTCGTTGCCCCCTCTTCTTTGTCTCCATAGGGGGCTGAATTTGGACTGATTAACTAATGGCTACGATGCTGTTAGAAATGAGGGGCGTTGGGTGACTGCAGAGCCCCCTTCAAAGCCCTGTCCTAATACAGGATGCTCTCTGTCCTGGCTTTCTTGTAGGAGATTAGACCAACCGTCCACACAATCAGGCCACTTACATCCCACTGATGGCTATGCAAGACATGTTTTGTATGTATCCTGTTCATCAAGTGTACTTTTATTACATTCCCTTTGCTTCCCTTGTGTTTTTCAAAAAGATTTAAAATGTAGATAAAATGTTGGCTAATCTAGGATGATATTATTTCAGGAGGCTTTTTGGATCTGGCTCTGGCTCTTGTGGCTAGGTAAGATGTCCTCTGGTCTCTAAAAGTATTAGGTCTAATGGTGGACCATTTTGCTCACAATTAATAGAGCTCCCCAAGAGACCATGAGCCTATAGACTTGTGGAAATACTGTAGCAGCCTTCAGGCAGCTGGGAAGATGTGGCTTTCTTCCCCGTCACTCACATTTGTCGTAATGGCACAAGAGCCTCAGTGGCTATTCCCCAATGCTGTGTGTATGCATGTGTGTGTGTGAGCCCACTGCCCCAAGCATGTCTCATTTCAAAGTGCTGTCACTCCCTGCTTCCTGGCATCTATTAACACCCACCATTATCATGCTAATCTACATTGTATGATTACATAAAGTAATTTATGCACAGTTCTATTCCATGGCTGCACAGGGATGCGTGCTCCTATTGTTGAATGTTTTAAAAAGAACATCTCCCAATCACTATGTTCCTTTATTTTCTCTGCTAAATATCTGTTATGCATCTTGAATCTTGCCTGTTTTGCTTTTGCTTTGTTACATTTTCCACACACCTCTTCTTGTATCAACAAAATCTATAACAGCTCTGTAAGATCTGGGAGGCAGCTCTCACAAAGATTTGAAGGCCTCCACCTACTGAGAAAATAATAGCTAAAATAGCTAACTGAGCCATGCTGCTTTGTTCATGAAGAGATTATGAGCTGAGATCATGTTGCGTACTTTCCTCACAGTCCTCTTTAGCTCCATATCGGAGAGGAAATGGCAAGAATGTGTTTTGTGTTGAAAGCAGAGGGCAAGAGATGAGCTCTCTTCCTCATTTATTCACAGCTAGTGGAGTAATTAGGAATGCAGAGGGCTGTTAAATTAAAACTGAATTGCACTTATTAACATTTTAACTACCAACCCCACCCTCTTTAGACACTAAACAAGGACAGTTTCAGCTCTAATATGCCTGAAGAATCCCACTGAGGGGACTCTTTATGTATCTCTAAAACAAAGACGTTCTTTAAAGTAAGATCTCCCTTTTGTTTAAACAACCAAGCATTTAGTATTCAGTGTAATGTGCCACGGCTTCTTCCATGCTGTCAGGAGACACACCACCAGAGCTTCTCAAACTCTTTGGTTAATGGAACACTATTTGTGGTCAGATTGGATAGCTAATGGTGGTCCCTTTGAGGGTAACTCTCCAAATTAAATAGCATGGATTCACATCTGTCAGACAAAACCAGGAGGCTCTTTGTAATCAATGACCCAAACCAAGAGAGGCTCCACGGGGGGCGCCTCCGCTATGATGGTAGCAAGCATGAGGAGCCACCAGGGACAAAGGCAGCTCACCTGCACTAACAGCCACTGTGCTGGGCTCGTGGAACAGGCTGGAACCTGGGAGGGAGCACCAGCAGGGTTAATGTACATTTATAGAACAGGTCAAACTACTTAAGCCAGGCACTGATTTATAATGCAGGAGTGCAATGTGACTAAACTGTAAAGGGAATTCTTGTTTTTCTGTGCAAACATTGCCGTTGGTGTTGTGTTAAAATGTTGAACCCCATTAATTTTATCACTCCCCCTCTCTTGTTTCTCTACGTCTTTAAATTTTGTTTGGAGGAGAGACTAGCGAGACCTCCCGCTGTTGTGGAGAATTTCCTCTCGTTGTTAATTTTCCCTGCTCCATATGGCGCCACAGACACTTCACCTGCAGGCTGTAGCAGGCCGTGCGGCAGCCAGCAGACATCCTCAGGCTCAGGCTGTCATTTACACAGGCCTGTGCATCTGTCTGAGCAGAACACAACACAACAGAACAGAGACAGCGCTTCCCTTCACCTCACACAGCCTGAGACCAGCACCATCATCCTGACAAAATCAGTTGCCATTTCTGAAATGCAGTGAAATACAGAGGAGGTTGCATGTTAGGACAAGACTCTCTTCACACAGTAGGCTCGCTGTAAGTGTGCCCTCTCTACCAGTTTGGGGAAGTCAAGTTGGAAAATTGCCAATGAGTTCATGCCAAGTGTGTGTGTGTGTGTGTGTGTGTGTGTGTGTGTGTGTGTGTGTGTGTGTGTGTGTGTGTGTGTGTGTGCGCATGTTTGTGTCTGTCAGTCTGTCTTTGTGCACGTGTGTATGTGCGTTTTCAGGGGGTTTGCAGTTTGCCCATGGAAGAGAGGGTTTCATCTTGGCTTGTCATTGATTAGAGAAGGGTCTTTAATTCCATCCCACCCCATGTTGTGATTCATTTGCATTCTGTGTCAGGAGGTAATGGAGTTTTGCTCTACGGTTTGCTCTGAAAACCTTGAAGACGTGGTCTAATGTGCATGCAGCCGCCAGCAAAGAGCTCTCTGATTTATTGTATCTCTGGTTAGCTTATTTTTTCTTCTTTCTTATCTTTGGGTAGGCCTATGTGTTTTCCAAACACTTTGGAGAGATGAGAGGTGCAGATGCTGGAGAGACAGACTCCCAAGATATTTGTCATGATTGTTATTTCCTAGTTTTACATCTGGAACTGAGAAACATATTTGGAATAGAATTTGAGTTTTCTGTTTAACTTAAAATCAACTTGTGATGTTGCTCAGCAAATACACATTATCCTGTGTAATACTTAGACACATACTGTGTATTTTATGCAATGGTGATTTTAGAACTGTTGGTCTGTTGTAAACTAATACTATTGTAAACTGTAACTTACAATGTTTTATCATCCAAATAAGCAATAATACTAGGCTGCTACTACTACTAATTGTTATTTATGTAGCACTTTACCATTGAGTAATAAAGATCCCTTAATTGTATCATTGGTAACATTATTTTACAGATCATTATTTCAGGAAATTAGGAAAAGGTTTATTGTGAAATTGATGATACTTTGATAATTATTACGTCTACACACTAGTCTTCTGGCATAAAGGCTGTGAGCATTTACTGTGTGTCAGTACCTGTCCCTCATCAGTCCGCCACATGCTCCTATTTTCAATGAATCTTAAAAGATTTCCGTTCACAGAGGTCTGATTTTCTCGTTAAGTCTGAGATTGAGGTGTGAGGGTAGGGAAGGCTACTAGTGGAGTTGGATTGACTGGGTTGGTGGGTAGGGTTGGTTTCCTGAGGAAAGTTGTGAAAATGTGGTGATAAAATTTGTCAACCACCGGGGGAGGCCATGTCCAGGGTCACGGCTAAATCTGTGTGCCGCGGGCATAAGACTAGCCCATAATTCCAGCACAGACAAGCGGAGAGCTGACCTCAGTACAGCTGAGGCCAAGCCACACCGATTTCTGCTCACCCGCAGGATTGTCAATGGGTTGACAATGAAGGAGAGGGGAGAGACGGTGAGGTCTCACTCTCTTCTCCTCTTCCTCTCCTCTTGGCCTGTCTGTGAAGACAACATCTGACTGTCCCTATCTCCCTGCTTTTTCTTCATTTCTCCTCAAATTAATACAATTGTTCACATAACTGTGTGTGGTGCTTTTCTGGCATTCCTAGAAATAGTTAGGCTATCAGAGAAATAGCTCAACAAAACACTAAAATGACAAGAATTGCAATCTTACAGTTGCTATCATTTCCATTCACATCTTGTTTTTCTGCTATATCAAAGTGTATCAACATGCAATCATGTTAATACTTCTTACCTATTGTGAGTCATGGCTCATTTAACTGATAAATATGTAAATTAAAATGTTTTATAGTTGATAGCCAACATTAATCTCATTTGGTTGTCTTAAACCAAATTAAATGAGAACGTGTAGCACGTAGCAGTTTGAAAAGTGTGTGTGAATTCATCTCTGAATTAAAAAGGAAATGAGCAGGGAACAGAGCTTGCTTTTTTTATTACAAATGTTAATGAAAAATGTTATTGACTTGAACAAATGAAGAATACACCTGGAATTGTATATTAAAACCTCTTTCCAATTTCTCTCTCTGTGTAGTTTGCAATTATAGTTATTTCAGCAATAGTGAGGGAATTAATTTAGCGTGCAATCTGATAATGTTTCCTGTGTAAGAAGAATGGATATTGTGTTGGATGGGGGGCCTCTAGGTATTTACAAGGAGTGGAGAGAGCAAAGCTTTATTTAATTGAAAGAATGAATCAATAACAGCAGTACCGCTTTGTCAGAAAAGGCCTTGCGAAATGAGCAAGTAATTTACTGTGGACAATCCAAGGCCCAATGGATAGCTGATTGAATGAGGGTATTCTGGGTGCAGGACCATCAAGGATAGCTAGATGCAGGTGGGTATCTTAAAAACTTACAAGGATAAGTACTTCTACGGATGGTTAGCTTTACTATTGAGGAGTGACATAAATAATTTGTCAATACTGTCTTCTCACCTGATAGGACCAATGGATGCTTCTTTGTCACTTGCCATGTCTTGGGGCTTATAGACTGCTTTAAATGCCCAATCCATAATTAAGGATAAATAAAGATGTTCCCACATAGCACTGAAAACCAGTTTTGAGTTTCGAGACATCCTTTTCATTCTCAACTGATTTTGTGAAGGTTTCAACGGTCTAAGTTGTTAGTAACGTTTTTTTGGGGTTTTTGTGATGTTTGCAACATTGCACAAAGCATCTTTACACTCTGTAAGACAAATTATTCTATATGAATATAAACAAAATGTATATTGCAATCCAGTTTGCCATATTTTCTAAGAAACGTTAGATGCTGATCTAACTTATGCATCATTGCTCTTACGCCATCAATGAGATCCTTTACACACACAAAATCTTTGAGGTAAATTATTCTCCATGCATATTGGCAAGCATCCCAATATGCAAATTCATGTGCTAATTCACAACATGTGATTTCATTTCAACTTCCTAGTAAATGAGATTTTAATTGAAAATGAGATTTTCCATGGAGTCTCTCACTGGAGACGTGTGGCTGGGGAATGATACTTTTCACAGAGTGTTTTAAGAGAGAAGGAGACTTTTCCTTTTTCCAAGCCATTTACAAAAAGATTGTATATATGCGTTTTCTCAACCCTGCATTTCCCCACAACCTGGAAGTTAGTGAAAATGCACTGTGAAATTAACATTGTGCTTCCTCTCCTTGTCCGTATCAAGAGGCGGGCTATTAACATTTGTGTATTTTCATTATGTTAATGGTGTTAACACATGCCCACAGATTGCCACCAGCGGTGCAGTAATTTTGTCTTGCTGATCATAAAGTGTCCGAGTGGGTCATTTTGATTATGACACGCTAATTACATATTGCCTCTCCTCTCTATATTCTGCCTTCCAAACTCAGAGCAACCTAGAATCTTTAATGGTAAGCTTTTATGAGTTGGAGGAAAGGAAATAGGAGGAAAAGATCTCTGCCTATGTTCCTGACGGCTATGTTGCACCCATGCTTCAGTGCCTCCCTTTAAACTTCCTAAATTGTGTTTCACAATAAATAGATGCCCAAGCCTTTAACTGCCTGTATTAGATTAGATACCATTAGATGTAATAGAAAATTCTCTCCCTGTAATATTTTCATAAGAGTTTGAGGCATTTGATTAATCTGACCACATTTTATTGCATTAATGATTTTTTCCCCCTTTCCACTCTGCTGTAAAGACATTCTATACAGGCTAATGCTGTTTTCTCTCTCCCCTCTCTCCTCACTCTCATTCATCCTCCGCCGTTATTGCAATGCATTGTTGATGAGGTGAGTCGGCGTCTTATGTGCTTTCACTCCTAAAGTCATTCCTAATGGAGTGGAAACCTTATATTTTGTTTCTTAATGAAGCACAGGAGTGGCAGACAGCTCCGCTTGGGCTGTCCTATGGCTGCCTGCAGGTTGGAGCCACCGCCCTGAGCCAAGCTGCTCTGAGGGAGCCAGCAGGGGATGCTTGGCTGGGTCGGCAGGCAGCTTACACATGAATTTATGTAGACAGGGCATTTTGCTAACAAAAATCTGAAAAAGTCCATTGGTAGTTTTCGTACTGCCAGAAAGCAACCACTTATATGCATCACATACAGCAGCAGCATCAGTCTTCACTGCACATCAAACTATAGAGAACTGGCGCTGTAGCTGAAGGTAAGCCAGTCTAACTATATCACAGTGTTACAGCACAGTATTCTTTGTCTTGCTAAAATTATAAGCATTTCATCAGCACAAACTCTGTGAGGTTTTGATGGCCCCATTCACTGTTTAAAGTGCTGTTTAAACAGAACCTGAAGTGATAGGTCTGTGCACTGAGAGTCCATGGAAAACTATCTGAGCTATTCTGAGCTGAGGTTTCAGAGCAAGGTCACTTTTAAAACAAAATGTCTCCACCACTATCTAGGTCATAGTACACTCTGCTACTTTCTCCGAAACTTCCTTCCTGCTACAACTTATAATTAAACACACACAATTATCCCAAATTTAATGGGATTTCAGAACCAGGCTTTTATTTAAGAGGTAATGAATAATATTTTAATTGCATATGTAACTGTGTGATCGAAATGTGCTTCATCACGTGTAATTACTATCCCATTCTTCTAGACCCAGTGTGATATTCTGAGAATGTGATCAATAGCTGATGAGTGTGGACTGTCCTTTGTCTGTATTTTTAAGGTAACTGTGTGACAGTTACTAATTGTGAAATGATCCAATAGGGAAAAGAGGTGGCGTAGCCACACTTCAACATATGGAGGATGTCCTATTGTTTATTGATGTCTGTAATTAATGATATAATGCTTGCCACTGAAGTAGGTTGACCTCTGAACCGATCATTATTCAGAGTGTAGAAGCATCAATCAAACTGTGCTTTTTTCACATCTATTTCTGTACACCCCCTCAGGGACAGACAGAGCACCCACTGTATCCTCATTTGTATTCGGCTGACCAAGGCCTTAGTAAGAATGATTTAGAACTCTCTTTCAGACATAGACAGAATGAGAGAGAGTAATATGAGATTTACAAGCTACTGCTGAAGTTCGAAAAGACTATATAGAGTCAATCTCACTGCCTCTCACTCATACTCTGAAAATAAATCAAAGAGTCGTCCTCCCCAGCGGACTTTGGTGTATTTACTGATAATCGTTGTCTTGCCAATTTGACCATGGAAACAACATGTATATTTACTCGTCTTGGGGTGTGCTTAGAGTTTATTTTGGTTTTGGTTTTGGCTCAGTGGTGTCATTCACCCTCTCCCCCAGCCATAAGCTACCATAATGACCATATGAATGTCTACCATAGGATGGAGTGTTGGCCAGATTGTTTGGCTATCTGGAAGGAGTGACACGCAACACTGCCCAGCCTGAGGTTTAGAGGTGGTGTGCACGTGTGTGATGTTGATGTACCACTCAAGCAAGCATCTGAGGTACTCCTGAGGACAGGCATATTAGAATAAGTCATTCCATTGTTAATTTAAATGGCTTAATACATCACTCTAAGGTAACAGAGTGATGTGAGCAGAAGAGAGAGAGAGAGAGAGAGAGATGCCAAGGGGTGTTTCTTTAATATCAAATGAAATTGAATCCTGCGTTACCTCACTTCTGCCGTTTCTCAAGCAGCTCCCAGGCTATTAATGGATCGCAGTAACAGGATTGGTTCAGTCTTTCAGTTCTTTAATTTCACTGGAACTCCCAGACGTTAGGTCTTTGTCTCATTGCTGATCCCTGGCTGATCTATGGTGTTGTCTTTATCCTGCCTCCAGTCCATTGTGGCGGTGTGTTGTGTTATTGGGTCAGGTGAATCTATCAAGGACGGAGAGTTGGGCAGTTCAGACACCAGGGGGATAATTACAGGGTGATTGGTGTCCTCACGCTCACTGCTCTCACTATCTTTGTCTCCTCTCCGTTAGCCTTGCCCTTACATAAACGCACACAGCGTGTCTGCCGCTGGAAGTCGACCAAAGCCTCCTTAGTCCCAGGATCCTGGCCTCTGGCCTGTTCGATCTCTGGGGCCCATTTTAACCAGCTGTGTATGTTTGATCGAAAACATGTGCACCGCTGTTTACAGATGTTTGTGGACTTATTTACACCAGCAGGTTGGCTGGAACACAGGAGACAGCAGAGTTTAATTCTCTATCACCACGTCTATTGCTATTATTAACCTAACCTCCTCCCATATATAATTCATCACTGTTGCCTTCTAATCTCTTGCACCTTTTCTGTCTCACTCAACCCTGAATCTCTTGCATGTCCTTTCTGGGTCATAATGACATGCTCTCACAAGCTACTGTTCAAGTTCACATAGAAGGAACGCCAGTTGCATTAATAACTATGTAAAACCATTTCCATGTTTGACTCATTATAAGCAGTTCTTGCACTTATACTTGCTTGATACACACTGCATTTCTGGGATCTGTGTTTGTCATGTAACCTTGAAAATGTCGTTTTGGGGGCTTTTGTTTGTTTGTTAGGCAAGTTTCCCCCAATCCCTGGTGCTGACAAGCATGTTGCACGCCCTCTCACCTGCATGTGATCTTGATGGAAATCTCTGGTCCTCTGTTCACACACACACAGCCCTAGCTATTTGCACTTCCTGACTTTGAAAGCTGTCAGCAGAGCAACAGTGGGCTGTTTCAGTACTCTGGACAGCTCCTCCACAGAGACCATGAGAGTGTTCAAACAGGAGGCTCTCGCCTCACCCCAAAGTCTGACGGGGGGCAGCAAGAGTGAGTCGAACAATGTGATTTGCCATTCACAGACCATGATTGTGTATGGCTGTGCAGACAGTCCACGGAGTCACCCAGCCCTTCCCCCACATACACATATCATCCACCCAGAGCCATTCTATCTGTATGGAAATTTGGGCTCCACAGCTGGAATCCCACAAAGCACTGTCATCTACTAATAGTTATTATCTCTTTGGCCTGCTCCCTCTGCAAACCCTGCAATACAAGCACATCGCATCTTTATGGTAATGCCCTACAAAACAGCCTCAAGCTATGGTGCATAGACCTTTGTTATCATTACTATAATTCCCATTCTCACTTGACTCCTCATTACACTATTGAAACCGCTTGTTGGCTGGATACAGACAACCTCTTGCATCTTCCTTTATTCCACTGTAGCTTACATGTTGATACACAGAACTTAAACTCTCTAAATAAAGTGAGGGACTTGGTATAATGAAGATTAGAGTGTAAGAGTTGTCATGATGAATGGCCAATAAAGAGCACTATGTGCTGTGGTATCTAGGAGAAAGTGCTTAATTGAGCATGGCTGTGTTAATGAATGTCGGATGTGAGTAAATCCAACTCTTTCTCAGTTGCAAAATTTCTACTTCCTTGGTGCTTGTAAAATTGTAGTAACACTGTCATCACCATCATCTCCTTCTCTGATGGGTAGAGTGTGCTCAATAAAAAAACGGGGCTGAAATTGTCAGTGGCTTTCTACCAAGGAATATTCTTGGGGTATTTATCAATTTTTACATGATCAAATCAACAGAAGAGCAAGTGACTCGCTATAAATGTGTGTCATGATGTACCTTAGGGCTAGTTGTATGTAACAAGGAAGTGCAGAGAGACACGGACCTCGCCCCAGCTGCCTTGTGTCCTTGTGTCTATCCAAGAATGCCCACACAAGGCCTCTGGATTGTACAAAAAGGTAATTGCGGCGTGATTGGCATAGCTTGTCCCGTGCAGCCTGTGTCCCACACTTGAAGGCTCTCTTCAGAGCACCCTCATTGTCACACAGCCTTTTAGCACCTTTGTTCCTCTCTTCCCCTAGGACCTCACAGCTCACCATTGGCAGATGAGTCCCTGTCTGTGACAAAAGGGTCCCTGCGCCCAGACTCATTTGATGCAGTGATGAACTCCCCCCACTCCCTCTTTCTCTCTCTCTCTCTCACACACACACGCTCTCACACACACACACACACACACACACACAAGCAGTGCACTCCCACACCACCTCCTGCGAGATTAAATGTTCCGTTTAGCGG
>OMLI01087586.1:0-17439 GCA_900302605.1 Rondeletia loricata
GCAGCAGAGGATCCAGTCAGTACAAGTGTTATTTTGTCAACCAAGGACTGAACTAAAGACTCAGCTTACTTACTATCCTTTAAAAGTACCATAATTAGTTTTAAATTTAAACTATCAATCACTTAGTGCCACCTTTTTAAAATGGTGGATATTTTATTTTGGAGTAAAACTCTTAAAATACATAAATACTTAAAAGATCCACCCTAAAACACTTTGCAAAATTGTTGTTTGGTGATGTATTTTTCTTATTCCCACGGATAACTGGCCAAACCTAGACGACGTGACGTGATATTTCAAGCACAGCTACAATGGAGTTTCATAGGAGAAATTTTTTTAACTATCTGATACATCAACGGTAAACGTCAGGTTTTGGTGTCAGTCCCTCAGAATCAAAGAGCGAGGGCTTCTTTCTAGACTCACCATTTTGCACCGACGTTCAACAATCACACAGGGAGAAATCCATCGTAGAAGAGGCGGGGATACCAATCGCTGTCTCCACCTACACATAAAGTCCAGGCACGTTCTCTGGGGGTTGTCGAAAGGCATTCTGGGAAATGTAGGAAATCAGTAACTGAAGTAGAAGTAGACGAGGCAGGTCGAGGGAAAGTGGGTGCAACAACAACACAAAATAACTTCTGGAATGCGTTGAACATCATAGATTGATGATATATAACAGTGCAAGGGGATCTGAGGGTGGAATTAGAACTTTTAAGTACATTCAGAACTTAAACCATCTGCCTTTTCCTGATTCGTGCAAGCCAGACCTTGTGAGTTAATCATAGCACAAAGCACGTCTGGCCACCTTGTCCCTAACAACACGTATCTGGGGGCGATGCTGCCATGCATTGCTAAACTCATCAGTCCGCCATGTGTATGCATGTGCCAGCTGTTGTTAGGATAATTACTCCAAGTCGTAGATTTATGACGCTGTTCACCAGCTGAGGCTGCTAACTGGTAGTGGCCAACTCTTCCCTCATTTGCAGCTAGTGTTGACATTTTGCTAAGATGTCAGCACAGGATTCTTGTCATGTCTTTCTCAGGAGAATCTATGCATGTGATACAAGAGACAAAAAAACATCCTGAAAATCATTCAAACCTGATAGGACTGCATTTTTTTTATTTATTCCCCTTTGTTACAAGCCTTCACTTGGACAGGATGGACAGAAATGTCTCACACTATGATCCGCTCCAGAGGTCTTGTCTGGGTCACGAAAATATACCTTCTTCCTCCTTTCTAAAAACACTACAGTAGGAAGTATGTCCAGATAGTCAACGGCATGGCACCTCAGGGCAGCAGGTGGGTCCCTGCAAGCAGCCTGATCTGTGTGGCACAACAAGTCTCCTTTATGCTGCTACTATCGATAGCAGAGGTGGAACCAGAGAGCAAGAAGATAGGACCAAGTGGGCAGGCGTTAGTCAGATGTGGCGATAACTATGAGCCAGAAAAGCGCCGGTACGGTGGCTAGAACGAGATTTAGATCCTCCTCTTCTCAAAAGATATCCGCCACCGCAGATATGAAGTTACACGTTTTACAGTTAAGTGTATTGTACATCGTCCGCCCACTAAAGCAAGAAGTGTGGCCGCAAGAAATGTGACTGCAGTTATTACGAGCAAAGAGTCAACAATGTGCACCACACTTCTGCCCAAGGATGTTTGATCATGGAGTAACTCAACCATCTGCTCTCTCTCTCTCTCTCTCTCTCTCGCTCTCTCTCAGACACACACACACACACACACTTTCTTCAGGACCATCCCTCCTTGGGGAGCATATGCGACGCAGTGATCCGACACTAATTCCACTGCCTCTGCTCCGAATAATCCAATCTGTTCTACTGGGGAAAGAGAGGAAGGGGCCAAAAAAGAAAGAAAGAGAAGACCTAGAAGAAATAAATAAACAACTCTGGTCTTTTTTTGGCAATTGCACAATTTTTATTTTCCTTTCACAGATATTCCTGTCGATTGTCACAGCTATCGCACTTGACGACTAGCACCAGTATGTAAGGAGGAGCGCCGTGCTATTACGTGATCTACTTGCAAATGATCTATGGATGCACGCCCTGTTTTTTTTTATTAGATACTATACTTAGATAAAGTGAAAACAGAATAACTGATTGGAGCTGCTCCTCCTCCGCCCATCCCTCCAGAGCTTTGGAGTGTAATCGTTTTCAATTTCAGGCTGCCCAACTTCGCACCAGAAGTGCGTGAATATTTCACCCCTTGCAAATGAGGGCTAAGTATCGAATTCCTTGATGGCAGTGATTATGACACTGGTAATTAGTAAGATGGTTATGTGATGATTGTTCTCATCATCGCGCCTTCATCAGACGCTGTCAATCATCACTCATGTGAAGCGAATACATGCAAACCGATGAGGAAGAAAGAAGGGCTTGTCTATTTGTCTTGTTTGTGTCTGTAGTCCCAAACTAAAGATGAAGGAATATTAATAAAAGGGTGTTTTTAGCTGAAGGCATGGCTTTGACCAATCATGATTAGGGTACTGGGTTCTTAAACATAAACATACATATGATGGAGATGATTGGAAACGGCGGAGAGGTTGAGATGAGCCGCTGAGCTGGTGATCGCAGGCGGTGCCACAGCTGGCGAGCGTCACTTCAACATTCAAGCTTTTAGTCAAAAACATTAGAATTTCCCTTTGAAAAATGGAGGGCCTTTATGCGATGGCATGAATCCGCACTTTATCCTATAATCCTAGCGCTAATGTCACGCTAAAACAGGACAGTGAAATTACCAAGGAAGAGTTCAGGCGTTGAATCCAAAAGCATTGCTGACTTGAATAAAATGCCACAGGACAGATACTGTGACTCTCCCTCTCTCTCTCTCTCTCCTCATTAACCAGCGCTCACTCCCGTCCTGTCCTCCACATTCTCTCTCATCTCTCTGTGTAACTCCCTTTCGTTTAATATATAAAGTCATGCAGCAAGCAGATTCCTGAAAAGCAGGGGGTGGCGGGGAGAGAGAAATACCTCCATGGATTAGTAACTAATCCAGGCTGTGGTCTGGGGAGACTCTGGCCTCTGCCTCCTGCCCTTCAAAACACTGGGAGCTCTGTCGGTGGGGGGTCGCCACTAATGGGTGGGGGGCTTCAGGGGTGCACAAGGGAAGAGTGATAGGGGTGCTCGTTAGCAAGCCAGGGGAGGATAAGCTGCTGGTGTTAGTGGGTGAGGATCAGCTGGTGATGGGCTGGATGTGGGAGCTGCAGAGAGAGAGATGCATACTGGAGCAGGTTTCATCTGAGAGTCGGGGTTATCATTTAGGGTGACACATTAATATCCCTTAAGGGAGTTTGGGTAGGGGGTTGACGTCGGGGACAAGAGGGCAGTGTAACGGTGATGGACAAAACGAAACGAGTTGGGACAAAAAACTGTCGCCTACAGAAGCCCTAATCCTCATTAAACAGAACTGTGTCTTACACACAGTCTGGTGAAATGTCTCCATTTCCCTCAGGGAACGGAGATTAGACACGTAACCAATCTCATCATCTTACATGGGACAATGGCAAAATGTCACCAAGTGTGTTATGCAATGAGCTTACATGTAGTTCAACCTGCCCAGTGCCTGGATTAAAGATGTGGTGAGGATCGTGCAGTGTAGCCGCCGCCCATTTACCTTCATTGGCCAAAGGGCCACGTTTCCACGATAGAAAAGTATTAACTTTAACTCCCACTGTAGGACAATACAATGAGCCACAGAGTTTAGACAATCACAGGAAAGTATATGAGAGCCCGTTTAGTGTATATTTCTGTGATTGGGATCTTAACCTGACACTGAATCTGAATTGTCCTGATGTAGTAAACCCCACCCATCTGGTATTTACCCATCTGGTACATTCAAACCAGCCTGAAGCCCAAAGGGCGATGCTTGTTTAATGTCACATTATTGCTTTTATTGCTGTGATTAGTCGATTTTACCATCACTTATCTTGCACTGCTTCATGGGTAATTTTTTTCTCTGATATAATCCAGTTGCGATTTTCACTCAGACCTGGAAAACGGTAAATTACCTTGGGGCCTCATTGGTAAAACATTTCCTTTGACTTGATCCTATAGCTTCTATCCCATGATCATTTCAATGGATATAATCATGAACAAATAAGTCAGACTAAGACCTCTAGCAGTTTCAGTGTCCTGATGCTGGAGAAGAAAATGGCTCAATACGTATCATTATTAAATGATACTTCACTGTGATGGGAAATGTGGACAGGGCAAGTGAGGAGTTTGTTTTCGATGTGTGTGGAGCGGAGCGCTGCCTCATTCTGCATCGCTGCTACGCTCCTCATTTCTCATGGTCATGGAGCTTGGCATACGTTTAACAATTCATTTAATTGGTTAATGATAGCAGCGTTATTTGTATGGAGGAGTAAAACAGAAGGAAAATCTATTAGGCGTGTCTACTGTATGAATTGTCAGGTGTCATGGTTCAGCACTATAATTAGCTTTTCAAAAAGACTTTAGTGGCAAGCTTCACTGTGTGAGATAAATAATGCACATGTGTTTATAGGGTCCTTCCATGCAGAGAGGGGGGAAATTAGTGCTTGAGCATTTTGAGATCGGCGGGTCACATGCTTATTAGAAAAACAAAGGCCCTTGTGTATTGCTTAGGAGTCTTACAGATGAAACCCTTTCTGTTAGGAGATTCTCTTTTGTCTGAACATCACAGCAAATCCTGGTTCAGTCAGACAAAGGAGAGTGTACAGCTGCATAATACTGCAACAATAAAAACACTAGATTATAAAACTATATTTAGTGTATACCAGTGGGACTGGAAACTCATTTTGCAATTGATATTCAGAATTGACTGAATAAAGCGCTCCCCAATGAGCTACTGTCACTTTATCTCTATAGTAGTGTGCCTACTGTGTGAGGTGTGGGTTTGACTTTAAGTGAGCTCTTTGAGGAAAAGAGGCTGCCTTAACCCCCTGCTGACATGCCAAGCTATTTTTACTTCCCTTCCCAACCGCACGGCTGTTCGGCACAGCGTGATCCTTAAAAGCAACGGTCTAAAAAAACATGCAAATAAATGAATTATAGCCACAAAAAGTGACAGACTGAGACAAGAGGAGGGCAGGCAATTAAGAGAGAGAGACAAAAGAATGTGTGTGATGGAATGACAATTTAAAAGGTGTCTAACAAAAAAAAGTGAGATAGAGGAGGGGGAAGATGGTGTGATTGAAAGGAAAAAAACAACAGGCAAGAAACCAAGCACCAATTAAGGTGCAATCAAATGACAGTTCCACTTTAAATGGCTCTTATATCATACTTGGCTGTATGTTTTTTGCTCTGCATAATATTCCAGTAACGTTTATGGTAATCTGCATTGCTGCGCTGTGTCTCCCAGGAAAATGAGCATAGGATCGAACTAGATTGAACCAGCGGCTGGACCAGAAGTCATGGCCCAGCAGGGTGAGCTGTCCCCCAGGGTAGACCTCATCTTTCAAAGCTCTGGCAGATACGTTGGAGAGAGAGAGAGAGAGAGAGAGATGACAAGGGAGAGGAGGACTCCGGCTACAAAGAGTGATGGGTGATGTCAGAAGGGAGCAGTCATGCACACGCAGCCCCCGGCTCAGCTGGGACATCCAATTCTCTGGGTGTCAGTGGCGAGATGTGCCTCGCATCTCTCACCTGCAGAGATCACCGCTCGCCCTCCGTGTTGTGTTCAGGCCCCCGTGGATATAGCAGAAATGGCCTAGTGGTTAGAGAGACGCTCCTTCAGCCTGACGACCCGGGTTAAAGTCCACATGACGGCAAACATCCACCCCCCCCAAAAAAAAAAAACACTCAGATGCTTCTGTCAGTTGTGAATGTGGTAGAGCGTTTGAGGTCGGCGCAGTAAAGCGTTCAATTTCAACCTCGAAACAGTGTTCGAAGGATACGATACAAGCTTTGTTCATTCGGGAGTAAAGACGTAAAACAATACAAATTGCAGCTTTCACGAAACTTGACAGTTCTCTATTAATTTGAAGTCGGAACTCAATTAAAAACAGTATAGCTTCACAGATTAAAATGAAGGGGGGGAAAAAGTAATTTGTACTAATTCTGGAGGCATAAAAAAAAACACTGACACTGTATCATTGTAGTGATCCGCTGCTCTGAAGATAAATAATTAGGCAACATTGATGTAATTAGCGCAGATTTTATTAGAATTTCATATAATTTGATACTGTTGTGTCTTGTGCGTTTGTAACTTTCCACCCTGAGTAATCGTCCTTGACTTATTTATTTGCCAATTGTCAAGTCAGATGATATCCTGGATTCCCAAATTGAATGTAGCAGTATTGGAATATATTACACAGCTTTGTTTTTTACTTGACTAAAGCCCATCCTCACTGGAAACAGCTACAACGTACTGATATGTAAAAAACAGACTTTCTGACTCGGCAACAAAATGATTAGATCTGTCTTCAGTTGATTTTGACTTTCTTTTTCTTTTAAATAAACTGTTCCCTTTGAAGCCCATTTTCATGTAATCTTTTGTAGTTTTCATTGATGATTGATCAGACAATTAAATGTCATATTTCATCTGTTTTACTACAATGTATCACATGCTGTGAGTCTAAATGCAGAATGGTATAGTTACTAGGCATACACAGTAAGAGCTTACGCATATCACCTCAAATAATACTCTGAGAGAACCCTGTGCTGCTAATCTGTTTCAGAAGAGTCCGTGTCTGATGAACTGAAATGAGTTTGTCATTACAGTAACTGTTTGGATACAGGCATGTTGTGCTGGGATCAGTAGATAAAGCATTGGGTGATTGGAAAAGACGTTGAAGTTCAGCAGGCATAGTCATTTTAACTGCACAATTAAAGTACAATTAAAGCAATCGCACAGCATTCATCTCTCTGCCCACATGATCCTCTCAACTGTTAAAAGTTCACCATATCAAATAAATGAAAATGCTATGCACAAATAATGAATTTTAGTCAGGGAAGGACCGACAAAACACACATTCACCCTGCAGAGAATGCAATCAAACTGTAGACATGCTGCAATTAGAGCGCAGGTGGTGGCTGGAGGGAGAAAGGTTGGCAAGCAGAGCAACTACTACCACCATGTCCCCACACACACACACACACACACACACACACAGCATGTTTCATGGTGCCCTCTACATGATGAAAACCACAGATGTCTCACATGCCCTGCTGATTGCTGCAAGTGATCCTCTCAAGCTGAGAAAACAAATGTTACCAGGTTTATTGGTTCATGAAGGGCATTCGATGGAGCATTCGGTTCCCTCCTGTCCCCATAAGACAGACATTGACAGACAAGCTAATGACCCAACAGCGGTCCACTACAGACAAACACCAGCAGTGTAGAAGTGTTTTGCTTTTTGGCTTTCCACCAGTCCGGCACAGGCAGGCGCCCAGGCTGTCACTCTCCTGCCACCCCTCCCCCACTCCAAGAGAGTGCAGATATACAAACAGAGGTAATAACAGTTTATTTGGATTTATTTGAGTAACTTACAAGTGCGACAGATTTTCCTTACGGCAGCAGACAGATGTATAGCACTCTGGTAAAAGGCAAAGTAATGCCTGTGAATTTGTCAGAAGGGACAGGAAAGCCAGACACATCTCACACTGTGATCAAACCGAGATTGTCTGGCTCGCAGGCTGAGCGAGGGTGTCGGAGGAGGTGTCAGGGCGCCATGAGGTGCAATTGCAAAGGAATGAGTATGAACAACTCTCTGGAGTTTGACGCCGCATTGATGAATTACTGTCAACCATGAAGTGAATTTTCAGAGATTGTGGGTAAATATAAACAGTTTGAGTAAACGGTTTGATCAAAGCAAAGCCATCTTAAGTTTGTAATAGAGGAGGCGAGCCACTTAGCAAGAGTATTTTATGGTTTTTTTACACCACAATCTGCTCTCAAAATGTCAATTATTCTGGTAAAAAGTGTGAAGAACAAAGTTCTGTGTAATTATAGATATGGATTTTCAATTATTTTACTGTAAGAAGGCATGACGTGGGATTTTCTGTTCAGCTGTGCGTAGCTGGAGGCCCTATGCTCCCACAGCTTCATCCCAGGACAGTCATGCCTTCTGGGTTGTTAACCATTGGATTAATGACATTTTCTCACTGGAAAGTACTTTTCTCTGCTGATTTTTGTTTTACGGTATTCCAATCTACTTTCAATACGAGATAGAAGCAAGAGGGAAATGGGGGAGAGCAATTAAAGCTACGAAGAAAAGCAGCTGACGTTATCCATCCCTGTTTAACTGTCCTTGAGCCAAACACTGCGTCTGACTGCTATATGTCGCATTAGATTAAAACAAATCCATACTGACTGTATTTAGCTCGGATGCTCCACAAAAAAGCAAAAACTAAATGTGAGTGCTCCTGAGCCTATCTAATTACATTTTGTGGGATTAGCAGTGACTCTGTGGCCGAGGGACCGGGATATTATTAAGTCGTTGATGGTAGATTCAATAACATTAAAAGCCCCGGAGCTTAACCACAAGGCTGATACCCCAAGTGTTTTTGTCCGTTCATCTCTCCTATATCAACATCTGACTTTTTATTTGACATTTTATTTGAGCCCTCCGCTGATCCGGAATTGGAATCACAAAGGAAATAATAGTTAGGGAAGTTAGGAAAATGATGTTCGGCACGGCTCAAGTGTGTGCTGCCTGGGAGCGGAAGCAGTGGTGTGCTGCTGTTGTCTTTTTGAATTGAAAATGACCCAACCAGCGAAAATGCAACATTTAGTACCTCAATATGATGTGTGTGTGTGTGTGTGTTGCAGTGCAGCAGCCCAGCATGAAAGCAATACTTCTCTTACCAGCATAACAGTAGGAGTATCATTATTCTCTTTATGCAGGAGGGATCCTCTTGTTTTCCATTTTCACAAAGGGGGTGATTTCACGCTGCGTGGACGGTTACCTGCCCATTTCTGTTTTATCTTTGAATGTGAACCTGTCCTGCTCCTGAATATCGTTTAAGACCTCCCTCTCCATCCATACACAGAAAATAAGAGTACAATGCGGTGTGCTATCCACCTCAGTAGAAGAGCTTTCTTCCCCCTTGTCTCAGGTTTCTAAATATATCAGCGTCTACAGCTGTTGCTGTCAGGAATGACCTGAAAACGGCCAGAAAAGGAGGTTTTGACACGTGGTATATATACGTAACAGGCTTTCACTGCCAAATCCGTCTGTGTTTGCCAATAAAGCGACCTCGACGAATCGATCTGAAAATTAGAAATTCGGGAGGATGGCATCTGTGGCTGGGGCATTAAAGGAGAATACCACCAAAATATCCCCATGCTCAAGTTTGGGAACAATAACTACAGAGCAGATTTATTCTCGCCTCTAGATTTCTCGTGCAGAATCTTCACGGTGTGTGAAGACCGTACAACTCTGAAATGGTTCCAAACTCGTAGGAACAACACGTGATGTTTTCCCACCGGTCTGGTATCTTTGTGACAAACTGTGACAGACACAGGCGATTAAAAATGTAAGTTAGGACGTCAGACTTTTGTCTATCATTCTGCAATCGCTTGAGAAATGTTGGACAGCAGTCAGGCACATTTTTAACACCGATGTCAAGGCATAGATGGACAAAATCTGTTAAAAATCCCACACATATTTAATACGAAATCATGCTGCAACTGTCAGTGAATGAGGAAATTCAGTTTTTGACTCAAACAATGAATCGGACACAGACCGCCTCTGGTCATTTGTGTGTGTGTGTGTGTGTGTGTGTGTATATGTATTGTGTTGTCCTACCTTGTGCTGTGTTTGTGCACGCTGCTCTTGCTCACACTGCCAGAGGGCATACACCATCCGTGCATTTCAAGGGCCCGACGCCTCTGTTTTGCTACCCAGTCCGTGTTGAGTCATAGCTCTGCGCTGACAAGATATCCAGGACAGGAAGAGGAAGGAGATTCTGGGTACTAAATAATTTAAGGGAAGGAGGGAAAATATGGCCTTTGTTTGTCTTACTGGCCAGAACCCCATAAGGCAAATGAAGGGGGGGGGAAAAGCCAGTGATTGACAGAAGGATGGGGAAATGTGATGTGCTGATTCCAGACTAAATTGAACTGGCTCCTATTTACGGCAGTATTCATATATTTTAAACCCATAGCATCCCTGTGTGTCAGTACACAATGTGCTCATTTTGGGGTTTCTCTAATTCATTTTTAATGGTAGAGCGACATATTCCATTGGAAAGCTGAGCATCTCCTCTGTCCAAATATGATAGGTAGCTCGGCAGCAGTTTCAGATTTCATTTGAGTCTTTAGTCTTTTCACTCGGTGCTTTGCCTACAAATGATACTAATTCCCAGTGTAACATAGTAGAAGGGTGATAAAAGAACTTCCAACCATTATGAAAGATAAAGCAATAGAGAACTGTATGATGTGATGTCCAGTACCCGGAGATCCCTGAGGAACCAGCACCTTGTTGAATCCAAAGTTCTGGAGGTAAACGTGGGTCCTACCTGGTCCTAGCGAGGTGTATCTGATAAGCTGGATACTGAGTGTGTGTATGTAAATCACAGTGGTGCAGGGGTCATTCCACAGTTCTTGAGTTACATACTATTATACTCCATGAAACATGTTTTTCTCTGTTAAGAAGAGAATAATATAGGAGATACCAATCAATTCCAAGCGTGCATCTTACCTGTGGCCAATGGGACTACGAGGAACGTCTGCTAAGCCACAGGTAAGACTACTTTGATCAGGTTTGAACAGATAATCCGATCGAGGTCTTCATGTAATAATAAGCAGTGTGAGTGTCTTCTTGATTTTTTTCTAGCCCTTTTACAGACATCTCAACCATGCGGCAGAGCTCAACATGAGAGTACTGAAACTAATATAACAATATATTATGTTAATACCTCTAGCCCTTCTCTCTCCATCGGTGTATATATCATATTTATGTGTTTTAGAGCTCTCTGGAGTATGTAAACCTTGGTTATGGGGAGAAATCTCAATATTATTCAATGAAAACGGAGAGGAATATAAAAAATGCATCCAAAAATATTCATGTCTCACACCAATACGGTTAGTGGAAACCTTGAGTAGCAATAACGTGCAAAAATCTATTTAGGGTATTAAAACCGTAAGATGCAGATGCTCACCGAAAGGTTTAAGTGTCTGATACAGTATGTCTCCTACTTTGACCCAAGTCAGGGGCTAATATAAATATTCTTAAAAAGTCATATCTTTTTGGTGAAATAAATCAATCATTCGATAGGAGGAAATAGTATCATGCATAAAAAATTACAATATCCTATTTCATGTCATTTGAGGCTCATTTATCAATAGTTCAGTAAAGGCCATATATAATTCATTGATTTTAGCAGTGGTGACAAATCACACACTTTCACAAAGTATCACACATTGTATCCCGGGGATCTGCGATTAAATGGGTTAAAAGATTGTAACATTTTGCATGCACAAGAAATATATAACAGGATTTGACCCAGTCAAGTATTTAGCTACAAAGTTCACTGGACCGGTAGAGACAATCTTCCTTTTTGAGTGATAGTAGTGGGCAAAAAGTTTTTTCGTATCATACTCATGGGATAATGGAAGAGTCAACGGGAATTGCTGTTAATAAACGCATGTAGCGTGACTAGAGGTAGTCGCATGCACTGTGCCTCCACTGTCTCGGATCAAATCCTGCCAGAGCTGTCTTTCCTGTGTCTTCCCTCCTCCGTCTCCCTCGCTGCCTTCCCTCCTGTCTAAATACTAAAGGAGAGTGGACTGCCTGACATCCGTCCCATGTGGTAGAAGACAGAGGATCTATATCTTCCGTAAAAACACACAAATGTTCAAAAATACACGTTACCGGGACACGGATGAAAGGATTTGAGGTGAAATGTCCTTTAAAGACCGTCGCTACTTCGCCACCATCCACCAGTCCATCACTGGAGGTGTGGCAGCGCCCTTGGAGCTGTGATTTACAACATGAATGTCTGAAACAACAAATATGTGTTTGAGAATTTGATCAAGATTTATGCACTTAGGCCCATACACACACTGCCTAAACACACGTTTAGTCACCGTCATGTTGTGTTGGTAATATCGCCCGAGGCATTCGCAGCTTATATTTACACATCTAGCATCGTTAACAGTCAAAAATGTGATTCTTATGAAAACTGTTTCCCATATTCCCAGACCTCTAAAAGCTTCAATTTTAGCTCATGACTGCTCGTACTTGTTTGCTTGCGAGCGTGTGTGTGCTAATCTCATTTCAGCGTTTCATTCCAGCCGAGGGGGGGGTTTGAGCAATGGCAGCAAAGCAAGAGAGCCACAGCTCACCACAGTGACGTCAACGGCACTGACCAGTCTGACCGATGCTGCGCGCTATTACACACACTCACACACACACACTCCTCACTACACTCACACCTATACCCACATTTCCGTGGGGGAATTGGCATCAATGGCTCCTCAGTTTGTGTGTGTGAGTGTGTGTGTGTGTGTGTGTGTGTGAGTGTGTGAGAGAGAGAGAGAGAGAGAGAAAGTCACCTATGCTGGCCAGTAGCAGCTATAGCTCCTACGTCCCATTTAAAAACAAGTTCATACACCCTGTGAGATTTAACACTTTAATGTATTAAATGTTTAATATGAAAAAATACGAAAAGTCAATTTTTAAATGAGCATATCACATCAGGATGTTGTGTCGTGTTCATTCTATTCATTCAATAAGCTCATTGGTGTTTCATGCTTCGTGCAACGTTTCACGTATCCAGTCCAACGACAACATTCAATGACAGATGCCATCTGATCTGATGCCTTAGGATCGTTGTTTTAACATTAGAAACATGAATTAGAATTTAAATGTATTTCGACCAGCAAATTTGATAACCCAGAGGAATAACTATTCCAACCGCATGCTGTAGAACATATTTGATCATTTGTGAATTTCATTTCAACACAGCGCTGCCTTTTACAACATATCATAGTGCTCAGCTGTCCTTAAACACATAATGACCAGGTAGCTGCTCACTCACACCGACCTTCTGACAGCTTCAATTAAACCGCCCATATCGCTTGTAGCACAGCCCGGTCTGCCCAAACCCTGCTGCCATTTCCCCAGCAATCAAATACCACCCCGGACACCCTGTGCAGAAAAGTGCAGCAAAATGATGTCATGATTTCCACATGAATAGTTTTGATTGCAGTGCTGAAATCACATTCACAACTCAGTGCAGGTGAGAATGTCAGCGGTCACCCGGGCAACTGATTCCATCATCCCGGCCGCTCGGATGCAGAGCAGCAGTGGGCAAAATAGTGAGTCAGATACCATGAATCATCACAAATCATCCAAAACAGATGATGTTGGGAGGGGTCAGAGACAATGCGTATTTACCAGAACATGTCAATATTTCTCACGTAACATATCTCAGCAACGAGGACGCTGACATGTTAGCGTGCCATAATTCATACAGCGAACTCTGAGCCGTAGCTCTTCCCAACATAACTATATCCTGCTCAGGAGCGAGACAGACAGACAAACAGAAAGACCTGTGGAGTTGGAGGAGGTCGAGGAAAGCTCTCTAACGAGTCGTTTTAGCTACCAGGCCATGTCTTGTCACCTCGGCTCAGCAAGCAGACAACAACAAATAACTTTCTGGCCTGTCACACGGGGTCGGATTATTAAGGTCACATTACAAGGGGATGGGAATAAAAAAAGAGACACAGAGGGGGGATTTGCTGTACTTTCTTTCATGGAGCTTGTGAACCATGTGTTCAGCCCAGGGACACAATAACCAACACAAGGGGCTCAGCGAGAGCCTAGAGACCCACCAACACATGGGACGCAGGCCCCAAACTGCGTGCGAGGGTCGGGCACGCGAAGTAAGCGCTCCGTTCCCAGCAAACCGTCACAGCGGAGCGCTGAAAACAAGATCAGAGTCGAGTCCGAGCGCTTCGCAAGTGTGCATGTTCAGCTAGAATATCACTCAGACGCAGGGATTATTGAACAACTGTCCAATGGTGTCTTTATTCTATTCAATTTTCAAACTAAGTAAATGATAAATAAATTAGAAAGGAAATAATCCATTAAAGCCTGTATAAATAGAGACTCGTTGGCAACAGTCATATAAGAGCTTGCAAGCGTTCTATGAATATGCAGCACAGACATCTCATCTAGTGTTGCCGCTTTGTTGATGCCTAAAGAAAACATACGCACATACACAAACATGTAACGTTCGACTCTGCTGTATTTCCTAGTTTGAAATTAAAATTATGTCAAGCACATCCAGAGGATTCGGAGGTAACGTGTGAGAGCACTGAAGCAAAGGAACAATCCCCAGAGAGAGAGAGAGAGAGAGAGAGAGAGAGAGAGAGAGGTTTGTGCTCTGCATCTCAATGGACATCCAGTCACCAATACCGATGAGCCTGAGTGTGTGATTCTCCATTCACAAGGTTTATCTCTTATGGGTAAACAAGTGGAGATCAATGGACAGCTAGCCTGCACTGTTCTGTCCACACCGCCTCTTCTCCTAACTCGATGCCCCATTCGCATGTTAATCCAACTGTACAGTGATTTGCTGTGATGCCATTCACAGAAACCATCATCCAAAAGCAAGGCTTGTGTTCCAGGCTATACCTGCACATTCAACAGATCTACAGTATTGTTATAGTCGCATTCAATACAATTCAAAATCTCTCCAACGTCATGGCATACACTATAAGAGGGCACTTTACAAATATAGAATCATGTTTTGTTTTGGTTTGATTTATTTGATCCAAACAGTGTATTTATACATTGATTTATTCCCATGAAACAGAAATGTGCAGTAGTAAATAGGAGACAGTTAATTCTGCTCCCAGTATCTCTGCTCCCAGTATCTCTTCTGTCTCTTCTGTCTCCGTGGCTTAGGAGCCTTTGAATGCAATATGTTTATGTGCAATACCAATATCACTTGACTGAATGATGGAGATTAAATGGTAAAAATAAATATCCAAATAATCAAATGTGTTTAGTCTGTATTTTGAGTCCGTTTGATGTCAATCTAAATGACTGTAGTCTTTCTAGACTGTGTAGTTCTTGCTATTCAAATATAATATATATATAGGCGATATAGGATATATATATAGGAGTCCATTCATATCAATAGCTTATAATGTGGTCAATTTTACAATAACGAAAGTTATTGAACAACATTTTATTTTGTGCTTAACCGGTTCAGGAATGTTATTTTGAATGCAAGAACAGAAAAGTCTGTTCCTGTTCAGAAATGAACAAATGGGAAATTAAACTGAGAAATATATAATTTTGTTGTTGTAAAAAAGGAGTATGACAAAACAGGACACATTACGTTGTAGGATTTGGGGGGATTTCAGCTTTTTGTAATCTTCTACAGCATGCCAAACATGATTGGAACATTTGTCCCAGATTCGGGGCTAGTTAACTATGAGAGCCATGTACTGTACTGGGGCTTCTTATCTGTGATTTAATGCAGACATGTTTTGTAAATGTGGTTGTTATGCTGTATGTCTTATCCTGTCAAAACAACCTCAGGAGGGAAGCAAACATGGGAATTTGCAATTGACACAATTATTCTACAAAGGCATATCTTCCTCAGGTATGGATCTTTATGCTTCTTGGAGAAGATAAACATTCAACAAGGCTGCATCATTTCACTTGAGAGAGTATCCATACCATTGTTTAATGATGATGTCTGATACTTTAAATACACTGTTTGATTCTCAAACTCCTCTGTGTATTAACTATACTATCTGCTCAAACAGCAAACATGTCTTGTGCTTGTTATAAAATTCATATGTTGTGTGTGTGCTTTATTCTATCAAGTAAATCCATCCACAAAGAACCAAGTAAGACCTTTTTATGTTTATCAGATGAGTAAATTTTGGTCTCATTATCTATAGACTCTACACTGGAGTGGCGTACACATTCATCGTTAAAGACGGAAGAGGCTGTGTAAAATTCACACTCCCGATTTGGAATCAACCGGCAAGTATGTGGCCGTTTAAAAAAACAAACAGACAAATATAGTCCTTCATCTGAGCGCTTCAATTTATACTTGGATTAGAACCTATACAATGTCTATATCCATATTTAGAACAATATAATCACCTTGCAAATTGTGACCTAATGTCTAAATACCTAACGAGGATTTCAGCATTACCACTCAGTTGTTTGTCCATCACACAGATGGTCTAAATCCTGTGATGAGACGCGCGTGACATCCGGCGGGATGCTGTCCCTTTGACTAGAGTGCCTGTTAATTGTCTGCAATTATCCTTTGCAGTGTGACATCTGCCACAAGTATCTCTTCTGCTCCCACATGGATAGAAATGCCATAGTGGTAAAGGTTGACTGCGACATTCACTATTTATTGCACAGTAGGGCTTGTACAGTCCAATTTTGTCATCACAAGTCTAAAAAAAACAAAAAACAAACGTCTGCTTCACAGAGCAGACCCCTCCCCACTCCCACCCCCACAATTTGAAGGGCACCGTTTTACTTTCGTCGGAACAACAGCTTGCATACAGGACATTAATGAAGACGGTCCGCCTTAAAAGTAAATAACGAGACATTTGTAAACTAGCTTGTTTCGATTACTTTGACTTTAAAGTGTGCTGTTCTGTAACATTGGGGAATCCTCCGTCGTTCCCTCGGTGCGTTCGGGATCTTTCAAGTTTAGTGCAAATTTTAAGAAACAAAATGACAGAAAAAAGAAAAATAAACGGAACTAAGGAAATTATAAGGCAACATTTATAAATATATCAAAAATAGTCATTAGAGAACTATCTTTGTTACAAAAAAGGTACAAAAGTTTTGTCCTGTACCAGTGAGAGGGACATGTTCTTCAATTCCTCCACTGACTTCACAGCCTTGTATCCCAGCTGGTGAAGCACTTTCTGACACACGGACTGTGTGTACTCCACCATATCATACGACAGTTTCAAACGCCAACTTTCCGCATTAGCCGCCGAGTCTCTCACTGTACCGAACTTGTGTTTTGCTGAGGGCTCACTGCTGCCCCTAGTGTTTGCATGTATCCAGTCTTCCACATTTTTATCCATAGGCAGCCCCAGGTAGTCATAGATGTCCTTTGTCTTAAGGAGCGGATTTCTAGCTAAATCCTCATAGCGAACCAACATGTATTTCCCTTTCAGCCAGTAGGGGTGACTGAGACCGGTCGACACGGAACTGAGAAAGTTCTCACAGACGACCGTAAGCTGACTCAAGTCTAGATTGTAGGGCCGTCGCCCCGTGGCCCTCCAAATGCCCCACAGACGATATGTATCCCTGAACGTCTCAATCCGTGATGACAGGATACCGCGAGGATCTCTGACAAGTTGAATCACTTTAATATTCAGCCGCGGGTCTTCCACCAAGGCGCGCAAGTCTCCAATCTCCGGCACCCAGACAACCTTGATCGCCACGTGCCGCTTCTCGCGGCACGCCTCAGTCGCTAAGGTCATGTTTAGAGCTG
>OMLI01087591.1:0-18128 GCA_900302605.1 Rondeletia loricata
ACCTCTCTTCATTGCATGTATTACCAGTCATCATGTATGTTTACATTAAGATAAAATATTCATTTTAATGCATTGATTCAGCATCCCACTGTAGGTACGCTATGTAAGCTCAATAAAGAAATGTCACTGACCAACGTCCTTATCACTCCCTCCAGGAAATACACCACCACACAAAACATCATGCTTGTATATAGGTAGGCTAACAACAATGTTACAGAAATGTGATTTGACTGTATCGATTTGTCGTTCTTCCTCTGCAAGTAGAGACGAAAAGACTCAGTGAACGAGAAGACTCAGTGAACGAGTTCTCGTACACTGAGTCTTCGAACCTTTCGAGTTTTGATACGAGAGTCTCGTTCACTGAGTCTTCTCGTTCACTGAGTCTTCTCGTTCACTGATTCATTTACATGTATCAACTCGAAGGATCCGATACCGTGAAAAGAATCGGCCCGCCCATCACTACTGGAGAGCCGCTTTGAACTTGTCGGCATATTACGCAGATAATGAAGGGGCTGTGCCCTCAGCCCTTAAGGTGGGGTGCTGTGCTGGTTGGATATCCCCATTTTGAATCCAACGAATCACAATCTATGTATTACTTAAACACCGCCTCACGAAACCACAGTGTCACGTGTCGTTCATCTATTTACATTTCCTCTTTACATGCATGACAATCTCAATGCGCTAGCAGGCTGACAGTCTGAAAAATGCGACGTGTAGCAGAAAAGGCATCACTTTGTCGTTTTTTAGAGTATTGGGTATGGTGCAAAATGTCCGTGGGCTCTTCACTGCCAAAGCAGGAGAGGAAACATTAGCCAGGCAACTGCTTAAAGTAACTGATTGATTGGAAGGCGGGGGGCGTGCGCATTCAAATATGAGAACCAATCAAAACACGGTTGGTTTTCCGAACGGATATTGCACAATGAATGGGAGCCTGTCCAGACCAGTTGGTACGGCCCAGTTTGCTGGCTGTACCACGCAGTCAGCGTTAGCCAGACTAATAAATAACAGCATGGCAAGATCAAAATTGGAAAAGGTAGAAATACTGGCCCAAACTTCCATAACAAATATAGCTGAGCTTATAGAGAGTAACCATGATGTAACATTTGCAGTACAATATCCTGTGGGGCAAAAGTTTTATTGAAAAGTACTATGGAACCAGAAAAACACAGACTGTTCCCATTTGAGAAAAATAACAATAATATGTGAATATTGTGTGAAGAGGATCATTATAATAATTTTTGCCCTAAAACAAATCAAAGGATAGGTTGCTTTTATGGCTTATATGCTTTTAGACTAATATAGTTTTGTGAAACTGGCCTTTGTGACATCCTGAATTTATAATGAATGCATCACAAATGAATAAATTCTGAAAAACAATGTTGCCCAATATTCCCCTCAAATGTAATACAGCATCATTTTGTTCTTTCATAGAGAGTTGCAGGCAAAGCTTCAAATATAAAGGGCTGTTTTGTTCCTGTCCATGGGATGGGTAGCTGCTAGTTGTTAATGGTAGATAAATTTGGGGGGCAAGAATAACAATTCTTCCTATGACTCTCACTAGTATGCAATGTGCTGATGGCAGCAGGTCTACGTTTGTTAACGATATCCCTCTGGAGTTTGCAACGCCAAGAAAGACGCAGTAGACTTGAAAAACCCAGACTAATGGAGGGTAACTTGCAGACTTCTGCCTGTTTTGGAAAAGTGCCTTTTTATAGTCCAACTATAAAAAGCAGGCTTACGTCCTGCTTTATTCTTGATCGTGATAAGGAGTAGGCTGGGGAAGTAAGACTATTGCAGCTTGTATCCTCTCACACAATTAAACTCATAAACAAAAACACAGAAAATGATATCCAGAGGAAGTTACACCCCAATCTGGTCCATGTGGACAATCTTGGTGAGCAAAAGGAAAAACCTGAAATATGATGCATAACATGGCTTATGCTGTAACTGACAGTGGGATGTGGGTTATTACATATTTATAAAATGTATGTAGTGAATGTATAGGACTGGATAGGACTAACTGAGCTTTCAAATTGATATCTTCATAACATAAGTACTTAGATGACAGTTATCGCCATTCCAATTACAGACCACTTATCTGTCATCCTACTGCAGAACCTGCCTGGAAACCGCAAGAGCCATAAGTCTCCCATTGTAATTCATAAACTGTCCTTGTTTAGTCCATTCTCTAGCCTAAAGATCAGGCTTCCCTGTCAGCTCGGGATGAACCTTGGAAAGAGTCTTCTTTACTGACTCTGCCCCGCTCTGCCCGTTGCTTTCCTTTTGTTGTTTAATGAATAAACGACTCAATTATTGATTACTCTGATTCCATTAATTATTAAAATGTGCCTCTAGTTGAAAGCAGTGCTGGGGTTAATGTGGGTGATATGTCGGCTTGGAAAAACACCTCCTGCGCAATTGTGGTGATTAGCATTGGGTGCCCACTGATTTACTTTATGATGTCTGAGGCCGGATTACTGGAGAGAGAGACAAGCTGACAGTAATTTCATAGTAATAATGTCACTGTGTGAAATGATGCACAGATGTAGTAGCCTACTTTGTTCACATTTTTTGTAGTTTATTTTACTTTTGTATTACAAGGCTGCAAGGGCGCAGGTTTGGTCTCAACATTGGTAGGGACCAGGGCGCGGAGGTGAAGCAAAGCGCACGTGCAAAACATTTTTTTTGCTTTTTTTTGAACGTGATATCATGTGAGCCTTCAGATCGAGCGAATATTTGAAAAAGAACCCCCTCCCTTTCAGCCAATCAAATGCGAGCATGCCTAAATTGGTAGTCTTGGAGACGTAGCCGCTGGGAGGGCACATCGGAATTATCTAATATGACTTCACTCCAAAGATAATGCGAATGAGTTAGCTCAAATATTGGTAGGGACAATTCTGTCCTCCCAAAATATTGGTAGGGACATGTCCCTACCATCCATATGCAAACCTACGCCCTTGCAAGGCTGTAACTACTATGGTGGCAACATTATCCATTGCAAGTTTGATGAGTCTTCTATACTGAAAACAAATAAACCCATTTAGTTAACCCTCCAATGTACTGTAAAGTCAGTTAGATATAGGCACTAAGTTTATATGCATATGTAGGACTGGATGTATATTACTGTAATATGTGTGCATATCACAGTATTTTTAGCCAATGTTAGCTGTTATATCACAGTATTTCTTGCTAATGTTAGCTAGCTGTATCACAGTATTTTGAGCTATTAGCTAGTTGTATCACAGTATTTTAGCTAATGTTAGCTAGTTGTATCACAGTATTTTTAGCTATTAGCTAGTTGTGTCACAGTATTTTAGCTAATCTTAGCTTTTCAATACCTGTCCTTGGAACAGGCAGGTGCTAGGTGTCTTTGCTAAATGGCATTTTGGCAGTACTGGGAGCCAACAGGCAACTTTTCAATTACTAGGTGGCTTCCCTAACAAACCTGCCAATATGACACCCTTGTCTACCCCTTTTGCCTTATCCTGGAAACAGATGCAACTATATATTCATATTTTTTAAGAATATTAGATTTTTGTCACTATCACGTAACAGGCTCAAGTAGCTATGACAGGTAATGAAATTGGGGGCCACCGAAGCAACAATGCAGTCACTCTGTCGACATGTTAAGGAACTGTTGCACATGAAGACAGATGGAGAGATTATATTTCAGAGACTGCAAAACTCCACCAAGCAGCACCAACAACAGAAACTAGCTGCCTTGGAATGGTGGATCTGGATGTTGGATTTATAATGCTCCTGACATGACCTCTTTCGACTTGAAATACACAAGTCCTTTGATTGCTTCAGGCTCCCTGACACGAGCTTTCAATCAGGCCCTTTGAGAGCAATTCGCTGGCTAGGATTTGTCATCTATATTTCCACAATTGTTTGGAGTCCTGATTTTGAAGAGCACTCAGAAACTGATCGGTCTTACCTTCTCTGACCTCTGTCTCCAGAGAGGACAGATATCCAGTCCTTGTCATATACTGCATGCACTGCACTCAATTATCTAAATAGACTGTTGATCTTACAAACTTCTTTGTAGTAAAGGACAGCGTCAAATTAAGCATTTTAAGCCAATTGTTATCCTTTTTGTTGTTACAGGGCTATTAAATATCCCTTTGATTTTAAAATGAATCATTATTGAAAATTTTTTTTACTCTTTGATATTCAGAACAGTATTGTAATCCCAGGCAACATCAATTAAATGACCTTGTAGACCTTTAACTTTTGACTCATTAAGTTGTGCAGTTACTTATTTTCACTCTGTCTGATGTCTCTGTGAAAAACCTCAGCTTGATAATGCATTTTTCAGTAATTGACTAATTTCTTTATGTGCATGTGCAGAGGGAGGATGGAGTGAGAAAAAAACAAACAATGAAAAAACTGCTATGAAAAAGAAATGGGAAGAAGCATGAAGTCAGCAGAGGCATGTTTAAGGTAGATAAGGTGAAACCAATTGACGGTTCCTGCTCTTTCCCAGTGGCAACAGACATTTTATTGGCAAGTCAGTAGATAGTCTCCCCAGCCACAAGAATGAGCTGGAGAATTGCAACAGCTGGAGAAAATGCTATTGGTCACATCAAGTCATTGAAAATGGAAGTCTCTGAGCTGTGAGCTTCTTCCATGAAATGCTGCTTTTCCTCTTTTGGAAGGTGTGGCATCTTTCTAATGAGATCCTTCTATCACACTTCAGTCAGAATTCACAAAATAATTATCACATGTGAGTCAGAGTCCCTTTTGTACAGCCTGCAAAAACTTGCCTAGATGTGTGAGTATGTTTTCTGTTCTGTTCTTTTTTCTTTGATAGCTGGATTGTGAGAAGTAAGATATACAAGTGCAACTGCTGTTTGGATGGAATCAACAAATGATGTGATTTAAACGCTCTCACCATGACCCCTTGGAATAAGGCTGACTAAACGCTGCAAACCAGCATGCCTTTGATTTCTATGGATGTCGGGAGAAGCAGGGAGAGACCTCATGCTAGGCGGGGAAGCATCTTATCATGCATGCTTTAGGGAGAAAGCAGACCGTTTATTGGGGGATGGCTGAAAAATGTGTCACAGCAACCCTCAAACAGCCCTGGGATGGGTTCCCTGGACACTCCATCTCTGGCATTTGTCCCTTGATCACTAGGCTTGTGCAGCTTGGCACATGGTGGGAGGGATTGACAGTTCACAGCTTGCTTTCGGGGCTGGTTGAGTGAACGTTTTATAGAGCATGATGGGCGGCTTTAAAACATAGACACTGAGTCACTGAGGACTGGCGAGCCACACCCCGACAGAAAACCCCCAGATCCACTCGCAGAGCTACCCACGGCTAATTAGATGTGACGGGCCGGTGAAAGTGAGCTAAAATGTAATCTATTCATAATCATGACATTGGGACGAATATTGAATTTGACATGTTGTAATGGATTTAGTCATGTCTAGGAAACATGAATTAAGGCCATAGCGGCTTGTAAACACAGAAGTCACCCCGCAAGGTTACCGTAGATATTACTGAAAGACACCGCAACATTTCATTTACCGTCTTTCACGGTCAAAATCATTTAAGTTAATACAAATGGATGATGTTTTCTCGTCGGTCATACCTTTTCCCAGCATTACTGTAAGGGATGCTCTCTAGACTCTGCTAGTATGTTGTGGGACTGATTAATACAACCTAATTACTGTACCTAATTATGCAGATTGTCTCTCGATCTTGCTGTCTCTGACCCTGAACCTCCACCCCACCCCCGCCACTGTCTTTCCCTTTCTCGCTCTCAATCTGGCTGTCTCTGACCCTTCCCCCGCTCTCGCTCTCCTATTCGCTCTCCCCTCTCTCTCTCTCTCTCTCTCTCTCTAATTCTGCAGTGCAGCAAAATTATGACATGGTGACGGTGGGGGTTCTGAGATAGTTGTCACCTGTTACAAAGGAAATACTTCTAAACCTTGAGACAGAGTGTAGTGCGTCTCCACAATCTCATATCCTAATTCAGCTCGGGGTTTGTTCATTAAGTATTGAGAGCTATCCCTGCCAGGAATTTCAGATTTTCATAAGCTCATTAGTGATTGCGCCACAGATCATCGGGGTTGGGGTGAGCAATTATGATGCTACAAGTGGAGAAGCCAGCTTATGAAAAATATGTTAATCAATAATGGCTTTAAGCAAAGTGGTTACAATTCTAACAGGATGATAATGTACCAAATTCGGTTATATTTTGCCAAATGAATAAACCAGGATGGACAATATAGAAGCCTGTCCTCAATTTCCCATCATTTAGTTTAGTCAAAATGAGCATTGTAGCACAGCATGGCCACGAAGTACAAATTACAGCGAGCGAGGGCATTTCTATTCCTTTTTCATCCATTTAGATAACAAGACCTGGAGAGGGGTTTAAATGAGGCACAGCAGAACCAAGGATGGCCATGGGAGGATTCCACCTTGTTGACCTGTCTGAATGATTAGTATAGGTGGCCAGGGCAACACTAAAAGGTCTGCTTGGGAATTCAACCCTGATTAGAGGGTAAACAATATCATTTGTGCTAAGTAGGCCTACTTCACGGTGTTACTAACGACCAATAAAGGAATTCACGGCATTCTTGTGAAGCCGACAGTGTTTCCCAGGAAAAGTGTTTCTCCGAATGGTTTTATTTGTTATTTTGTTCATTCATTGTGTTTTTGGTGGTCAAGGCCATTACGTTGTCCTGACAGAAATCAGGCCTATATAGAATGAGATTTTTCTCATGTCATGATTGTGCTCTCGCTATATATGAGATAGAGTGAGAAGATTTAGCATGACTGCCTTATTTTTGCTTCTGTTTCTACTAGTTTTAAAATACGGAGGCTCGCTGGGGAGAGCATGTGTTTGTATGCTCCTCATCAAATGCTGATCTTCTTTTCTCTGCTTGTATATGAGAACACATTAACTTTTCATGAGGATGCATTCGAGGGTAAAATACACGCAGTGTGCAAATTATAGAATTCTTTATCATAAAACCCCAAAAGTCAGATTAAAATTCTGTCAGTAAACCAGAATGAAGTGAAGGAATGGTCAGACCTAGACTATATAGGGGTTCTGGTTCTGATGTGAAGTGTGTATGAACGCTGTGCATGCTGCATTTCAGTTTTCTTTTCCCTTGTACAGTCATGCAACTTTTCTATAGCTTTTTTGCACATGCACAATTACTCTTCGTGCTTGTACTTATAATAATTGTCGTGTTTACTGTTGTAAGATGTATGTTCTCTCTCTCTTTCTCCCTCTCTTCCTGTCTCTTTTTTAAACCGGCCGGGTACATTTTCATTCCGATGTATGGATTGTGTGACATATAAACTTGATTTATGATACGTTGTTACATCCATAATCAATGACTAAAAGATCTACAGGTGCAGTGGCTTTTTTTCCACACACTCCTGACCTTCAGGACTGTACATATGCTGTGTAGCTTCATATTGAAAGAGTATAGCTTATACATACACTGAAGCTGTGCTCAACAGCAGGACAAGCTCAAGGAGGCTATTTAATACCAGCCATGCAGCCCCATAAAATATTTGTTCCTGTGCACTGTAGTAACTAATCTCATTACAGTTCATTCAACCCTTTGGTTCATATAGCTATACCCACCCACACCAGTAGGCTATCTCAAGAGACTGTGCTGAGAGGGGCACTTAGCTCTGCGTACTCGCTCTCCTGCCTTTACTCTCAGATTCTACTTCTTTAGATACACACTGTAGAAAGATCAGATGACATAATGCAAAGACCATACAAGTGGAAGGCTCCTTTTGATTCTCATCTGACAGTTTGTGTGAAAGTCTCATTGTTTTATAATTCTTACTATTACAGCAAAGATTGCTAAGCTAAACTAAACTACAAAAGGCTTTCATCTGATGCTCTAGGGTGTTTCTGGCATAAATAATGTTGTTATTGAGTCCTGCTAGGATTGTTACAGAGAAAGCTGGACTACATGTCCTGTGTCCCAGCAATTCACAAGACACAATTGTGCTTGAATGTGCGGGTAGGAGAATGACCATGTCCTGTTGTCTCAGCCCTGCTACTGCTTTGACAGTAGTGGCTGGAGGGCAGCGGCATCGATCTGAGCCTGAATGTTTGAAATGGAAAAGATCAATCAAAAGCAAAAGGGTTATCAGATTGTATGGAATCTAATAATACGACTCTCACGAGGAGAGCGCTCTGCACCGATGTAACGATCGATCCCTTTCTCAAGTTGCTGTTTCAATTAGACAGCTCGTATCAATGGCCTCCCCATATGGAATAACACAAGCCTAGATAGATCAGTATCTTTTATGTGCTGTCCAATATTACAAATATGTCCAATATCAGGGACAGGGCCTCCTGGGATGTACATCGTTGCACAATGCTGTAATCCGAGTGTGAACTTGTGGTACAAGCAGTTCACTTGACAGGGTGCAGCAGACATAAAAACATTTTGTTGTGGTGTCTCCTGCTGTAACATCTACGATTTCTTCTGTTGTTCTCAGAGTGATAGGGAGCCTTATAGCTGTTGACAGTTACGATAGGCCCGGGATGCAGGCAGATTTACTTTCAGGGTAGAAATGTGTCTTTTTGTTTTATTCTGGTCTTTTTAGCATAGGCATTCATTTGTTACCGAGTAGACATTTTGAAAGTAATGGTCCCTGAAGAGAGTGTAATGACATCATCTCTCCCACGTAACAAAACGGCGCACACCTCACCAGACAATACAGACAAGATGGGAAAGCGGCGTCTTTCCACTTTGCCAAAGATTCCTCAATCGTTTTGTCTCCAGTGAATTTTGAGATTTCTTCAGCAGCATTTATGTGCCTTGTGAAATGTGTCATAACAGCATGAGAATTCGTAGTTGCGTACATCCCCATTTAAGGTGACCTTGTTTTGCTTTCATGGCAAAGGGATGAGTCACCAACAAGGACAGCTCAAATTCCATTACCGAAGAAGCTTTGGACATGAGCTAAAAGGGAAGGGGCGGCTACACCCAGCCAAAATGAGTCCCAAAATAATTAGGTTGACTCGGATTACAAAATGTGAAAATGAGGTACTCCTGTAAAAAAAGAAACATTATGTTCACAAGCCTTTTGCCAGCTGATTAAAGAGACATCCCATCCCCACAGTCATACTTTGGTATAATACGCATTTGCTGACATTTGGCATCATTTAAACGTTTTAATGTTTAATGCATTTGATTCCTCTAACAATAATCTATGTTTCTCTCCCTTCATCATTTCAAGCTATTTTACTCTCCTCACCTCACCAACATCGTTCACTTGATTCGCCAAAATGCAGTGTAAAATAACTGTCTTGTTTCGTTTATTTTGCTTGCATGGATAAAGCCTGGCATGGCAACACTTCTACGCCTCCCAATCGCCTTTCCTCACCTCCTGTAGCTACTGCGTATATCGTTCTGGGACCGAACATGCAAGAGTGAAGTTATCAGCTCAGCAGGGTCTGGTTAAAATAGACCGTGACTATCAGCGTTGGGGGGAAACGGGCTTAACATCGGCAGCCTGTAGCTGTTCCTGTCTCTCGTGTGAGCACGACTCTGCCTTATCAGCCCCCGTGCCGTGTCACCCCTGTGATAGCTGTGACCGCAAAACAACATTACAAGAAGACGTTACAAGTATTTATTTATTGCCTTGTTTCATACTTCAGTCACTCAACTTGATTTAGAGGCCCTTGTTTGGAGAGTCAAGGCAAAGGGTCAAAATTGAAAGGTCGTATTTAATGAAGCGCTTAAAGCACTGCAATTACAGTTTTAATCGGTTGAGGTTGACTGGGGGAATACAAAGCAACATGTGCTGCACTGGATGACTGAATTATATATAACTCTTTTCAACAGTCTGTCACTAAACTGAAGGCACACTGTTGCCATTAGATGATTCGCTCTGTCCTCATGCTGTATGTCCATAATATGAGCTTATAACTAGGTGGGTATTCAAGCCGCTTTCCAAGATCATTCCACTATAATATACTCCTGGATCTTTTAGTGGTTCTCTTGGTGTTTCGCCTGTTCTCAAAAGACGTGGGGGGAAGATGCAACCCAAGAATCCCTGATTTAACATGTAACTAGAACAAGAGACAGCCTGAACGTTTCTTCTCCAGATTTTTTGGGGTTATCGCACTCTCTGCGGCTTCAGCATACAATAGTATGGGCCTGAGGGACTATGACCAGCCCCACCGAGTCCGCAGTATACGTAGGAGCATGCAGCGCGCCCACATGTTCGTTCAGATACTCCTCTTCCTTGTAGTAACGCTGACATATCAGACCATTGTTTGTCATTGTCATATTTTCCAAGCCTCAGCTTTAAGGAGCATCCATCCCCACCATGTGCAGTCGGCACTCATGCATTTTTCATGAGTACCCACTGGAGTTCCTTTGAAAGACTACTTTCTATAGCCACCATCAGAGTTTGGTTTCGGTGCCTGTGATATGTGGTTGAGGGGAGAAAATTGCATTGCCCCCTGATAAAGGCCATAGAGGATGAATAAGCCTGACGGGACTGGAACCTTTCAAAGTAGGGCAGATTAATTAGAACAAGTACATACAAGTCCCTCTTCACACCCGTGCTTTTCTCTGTAACGTATTAAAAATAGAAGGGAAAGAAAATCTTCATCAGAGGTTCATCTGCCTCTTAAATATAATCATTCCCCTTCTCTTGGTGGTTCATTTAAAATAAAAAAGCCTCGCTGACACACCAGGCTTTTATTATTCCACAGCAGAAGCTATGGTTCAACAAATGCGATCAATCTCTGTAATACGGAGGTCTGCGTCAGACCCCCGCTTCACCGCCGGCCCCTCAGAAACTCCTGAGCTGAATGGGACAAAGTCAGCAGAAGAAAGTAAGGACAGGGAAACTCATTCAGCCACTGAAAGCCCTATCATCCAAAAGATGAAAAATACTTTGAAATAGAAAGGGGGCATTTTAAATGGAATGAAACCGACAAATCGATTTTTCAGGTAAAGGAGACAAAAAGGTGAACATTGAAGCCAATACAAAAATGAAATGCTGTATAGAACTGGAGGGGAAGAGGGAGTTTTTGTCTTACATTTAAATTCCTCATCCTTTACTTAAGCAGGTTCCAATAGATCACTGTAAGGAGGGGATGGTTAATTAACTTCATCTTGTTCGCCTCTGAGCTCAATTTAAAAAAAGAAAACTTTTCTAGCAAAATGTCAGAAATACAATTATATGGTACACTTATTCCTGACAATTCAATTATCATCAAACACAAAAAGTCATAATTTCACACATTGTACATCTTCAATGGCTTGATCGCCATGGAGGTTAAATACTATATGATGTACCATTTTATTTGGCCAAATTAGGATTTTAAGAGTCATACCCGTCAGCAAAACATTTGAAAAAAAGTTTTCTCCTGACTTTAAGGCCTATATTTGACTGCTTTACAGCATACAGGCTTTGAGGGCTGTAAGGGACAGATAGCATTCCCACCCCTGATCATTTTCACGAATGGCAAAAGTAGCCAGTGTTAGAAGGGACTAGAGGAAAATCTCCTTCCTCAGCATCACATCACACTAAGATTTGATTTACTGTGGCATGCATCTGCAAGAAACTGATAAACATGCCCCCCTCTAGCCATTCAGGGGTTTACTACCCTTGTCCATGGTGGGAAATGGAAGAGGAACATGGAGAATGAGCAAACCGGCTCACAGCTCTAGTAAACATGTTAAACTCAGGCTTAGTGATGCTCTATGATGCCTGTGAAGTTGACCATCCTTTGTTTCGTATTCAGTGTATGCCAACTTTGAATATCCACTAAAACTGGGTTGCATGAAAACAACAAAAACGGACGGGGAGGTGCTAGCTGCAACTAAGAGGCGTGGCGAAGGGGGGAACGGACAACTTGATAGATGAATCGGATGTGTATTCTGCATGGTAAGAGAAGTCCCCATCAGCTACAGCAGTTTAGTGCTTCCTTTCCCCAGACTAGAGTTTACATAGTCTAAAACAGGCTCAGGACAGGTTTCATGGGTATAACATGGATATCGCTTCTTGTAGCATGAGTAAATGAATGATCAAACATTTACAGCAGCCTTATTGCATATTTATTTATCTTAGATGATTACGTAGCAGATTTCAAAATAAATGTCATGCCGCAATATAATTAAAATATAACTACAGCTAATTAAAATTACATTGGTCCAGAGAGATGAATTAAAGAGTTTAACATTTAATTGAATCAAATTACATTTTAATGTCTCATCTCATGGAATGTGCCATTCAGTTAGAATTATATATATATATATATGAGATCCTGTATGTATGTTCAGCTAACAAAATTATTTGTATTTGTATTCAGATAAATTGCTATTGTTGATAAATGAAAGCATTAAACTCATGGTTTTACAATGACTTATCAATGATAACACAGTATAAAAACAGATAATTTACTTTTTTAATCTGTATTTAACAAACAACTGCATAGATGTTATTTAGCCATAAACATAGACGTTTGTAAACACAACCATAAACAATCCAACAAGCCAAACAGTGCGCTGTGAGTCTAAAAAGCCTATATTTACTCCATTATCTCCTCTATTTAGCTCCCTGACAGTTCCATGTTTTTAGAAGCGTGAACATGCACCTTTACGTAAGTGTGCACCACAGAACCTGAATGGATAGAACAGTTCCCATTCAAATCAACGTTCCTGGATGGTCTGAGCAGAGGCCATTTTTATGTGTAGCCTACCGCTTATTTAATACATCCATGGTACCGCTGAGCTAGCAAGGACCAAAAGACCTTCTCCGTCACCTTGCTGCCATGGATCGCTAATATGCTAATGTTGACTAGAAGAGCTAGCGAGAGAAGTACAATCTTTGATAATGCTACGTTAACCTCGTCGCTAACGTCAGCTTTCAGTTGAGTTTTGACAGTTTGCTAAGCACTCGTGCAACAGACACACACGACAGACTTTACGTCCTTAATGCCCAGACTTGCCTTGTCACCATAGCAACTAACCCTTAAAATTCCATAATCGCCATTTTATGCTGTACTAGCCAAATTACCATGGCAAACAGTGGAAGGACCGTTCTATCCATTCAAGTTCTGTGGTGTGCACACCCTTCAGTTAACACAGTGGACGCACCATTTACTTTGTTTGCGTAAGTCTACCAATTTAGCACATCTGGATTTAGAACTTTTTTTTCTCATTGTTCTTTGCAGAAGAGATTTTCTTTTAGGATTGATCCATTCCAGGATACTGATTTTCCTTTTTTCAGCAATTCCTGAGTTAATTTGGTTGTGTGCTTCCAATCGTTGTCATGCTGAAAGATGAAATCCTCCTTTAACGTGCTTTTTTGCAGAGGGCTGCAGTTTTTCCGCAAAATTATCTTAGTATCTGGAGCTATTAATTTCCCCTTATTTCCTGACCAGAGCCCCTGTCTCAATGAAGAGAAACAGCCCCATAGCATGATGCTCCCACCACCGTGCTTACCATTAATTAGCTACTGTGCTCTTTAGATAACGGGCTGTGTTTTCTCTGTGCCAAACATATCTTGTGGAATTAAGACCAAAAATCTTGGTTTTATCAGATTATAAGACATTTTCGCACATGGTTTTGGGAGATTGAGAGTGTCTTCTTGCGTTCTTTTTAGTGAAAAATGGCTTCTAATATGCAAAATGGTGGTTATATGCATGGAGTGTCCAGACTCTACCATACCATACAGTGTTGTCGTTGTTTTGAGGTTGCTGTGGCCTCTTGCTTTCCCTGATGAGCTTCCCTTTTGTCCCATCATCCATCATGGTGGGACAGCCTGATCTAGGCGAGGTCCTGGTGGTGCCATATTTCCTCCACTTCTTGATCATGGTCTTCACTGTGTTCCAGGATATAGTTATGGTATTTGAAATCATTTTATATCCTTCTCTTAATCTGAACATTTGTTGTCAATGCTTGTCTGCACACTGACATACACTTTGCAACAAACAAACCCTCAGCAAAATACTGATTTTAATCGATCTAATTAGAATCACTTCAGTTGAACTCAGGTGAATGCAAACTATCTTTGTGCATGCTTTGGAATAATGATGGGTTACATCTTAACACATTACAACATACTCATTTCTTTTAAATACTTTTTTCCATTTTTAATACATTTGTCTTACCTTGATTTTGATTTTGAAATTGAAGTGGAAAAAACTCTGATTTAAAAAAATATATATTTTTAGAAAACTTGAAATGTGGAGGTGTGTAGACTTGATATCTACTGAATTAGATTTACTTTAATATAAATATATACTAATATATACTTTATATAGTATACATATAAACATAGATACCTTCAGGTGAGACTTTTAAGAATGGTATATTTGGTAAGAATATCTGAACCTCATATCTATAAATTGTTGAATTGGTATATAAGGGAGAGATAGGAGAGAGTATTGACAGAGAGTCAAGAGTGGACATTTCAAGATAAAAGTATGTGTTATGAAGATGTTTTCCAGACAGTGTTTCATAATATTATTTTGCGTTTTAGAATTTCTTGCTGTTTTAACTGTCAGTGTTTTCTGAGAAAGGCATTACAACAGTAAACCCAATCAACATTTCATGTTTAGATCAGGAAAGTTTTTCTGTCTGTCTACTAACCTCTCCTCCATTCTCCTCCTCGCCTCTTAATGGATTGGGTAGCATAGAAAAGATGTGTGATAAGATCACAGGGACAAAGCCTGGTGACCTCCCCTATCTGGACTAAGTTCAGACCACTGACATGGCTCAAGCTGTTGTAATGGAGAAAGGATGCAGCTTCGATCGGAGCGCAGATACAGGCTGCCTATGTGAAATTTACAAATGAACACGAACTTGTGAATTTTATGTACAGTATGTATATAATTTTAGAGCACGATCTGCCTCATTAAACTTGAATATTACATTATCTATACTGGGCTAGAAACAATTTATCTCGGCTCATTTGACATTTGACTCTTCTAACCTGGTTAGCTAGTGCCCAAAATCCTTAAATTCCAACCCTGTCAGTATGTATTAATATGCACATGAATGCAACCTGCATTAATATGCTTCTGAAAACGACAACCAAAAACAGAAAATTTTGGTCAAACCGTGGCTCGAGAGACGCCGTCAATGTGGGCTGGAGGTGAGTAGGCTTTATCTGAAAAAAGGTCATGGTAGTTAGGCTAGGCTATTGTAGGACAGACTTACTTAAATTATTATCCCTGCATTATCATCAATAATTATTAGCATTAATATAACTTTTTAATATACCACTTCCGGCTCACCTTACTATAACTTGGTTCTCATTGGCTATTGGCGGTCGCCGCTCTTGGAGTGAATCTGTGATCCCCACACACTAAGGGACCCGTCCTGATGTCGGGTCATAAATATCAAACGTGTTTGATAGTATCAGGGCGGCTCAGATCAGTCTGCAAGTCGATCGGTGGTCACGATTGAATCTGTAAACCCCTCACACTGCCAGATAATGTGTTCAAACCATCGGCCCTGACCAATCCTCAGATTGGGGTTCCCCTCCTGATTGTCGGGATGTCCAAATATGGAGTTAATCAGCCCGATAATCCTCTAGTGTGTCCCCAGCCTTAGGCAATCTGCTCTAAGAACTCATTTATCAAAGCTGCAGTTAACCTCATCAACAAACATCTGACCAACGAAATTTCCCTGAAGGGATGAATAATAAAGGCTGCCTTGTACCTTGTGCATGAAGATGGCCGATGATAATGATGAAGATTATGAACTGAGTAGAATACTTTGATGTTATGCTTACAACCTGTTGATGTTGCTGTATAATGATGACATTGCAGAAATGGAAGATGTGCTCTAGCTGTACCACTGTGAAAGGCCCTGTTGTTCAGTGTTGCCCAATTTGTTGCACTTACTTTGTGTATTGTACATTGTTGTTAATTTGTATTTTTTATCAGCTGTTTTAAAGACAAATCACCCCTTTCAGATATTAAAGATCTTCTCTATCCCACTCTGCTCCAGTCTTCTCTATTCTGCACTACTCTACTCTACACTACTCTACTGTACTCTACTATACCTTTTCATTTTTTCATTTTCAACAGTAGAGTTTCTTTTGTTTTGAAACCCAATGTTGCTTGCCTGGGTGCATGGCTCTCCAATACTATGGGGCCAATGGACACTCCAAAAATCAACCCCAAAAGCACCAAATCATGTATTTTGCAACACATGTATTGCTCGCTCTGTAATGAGACATATTGGTAAAAAAGATGTAAATTAAAATGATCTAAAGTCATGCCTTTCTCATACAGTTTTCATGCTACCTTGGCCATTGCCTTGGCACTTCCGTGTTGACTCTTTGCTGCTGCCTGTCTACATGCGCCGCTGTGTAAAGTAGTGCAAAATCAATAGTGAAAGTTAATATACATGTCTCATTACAGAGTGAGCGTCAATATGTTGAAAAAGACATGCTTTGGGTGCTTTTGGGGTTGATATTTGGAGTGGCCATTGGCCTTATAGGACTGTATTAAAGACCCAGGCAAGGAAGATGCAAGTAGCTCTATAGTGAAGCAATTGATGAGATTTTGGTCAGAATTGATTGGTATGATGGAAAATGATGGGAAAATAGGATCCAGATTGAAAATGGCCGGAGTTATGCTTTAAGGATTGAATCGTTATTTTTGAACGTTCAATGTAGCTTTTATGAAGCTTCAGGTACTATTGATGTATTATAAACCAGAGTCAATGTGCCACTTAAAACAATGACAAAAAATACACACATCACAGCTCTTCCAAATAGCCACAGACATGCTAAAGGACTACTTGATATTCCCTAAAACAGGAGCACATTTTCTGGTCTCAGTTACCAGGAGAGCTGGTAGTAAGAATTCCCCTGATTGCTTCATTGATGCAGCTCTCTCACACAGAACATGAACCTGGCATTTAACGCCACCTGTAAGCTAAGTGGGCTATTGAGTTTATGATAATAGGCCTTCCCTTCTCTTCTGAACACCTTCTCCATAAACACTGAATATTAGAAAATCACTGTGCAATCATGTTACATAAATGTGTGATGATACGGATATACAGTACGTTGATTGCCAATTCATGACTGCATCCTGAAACATCATCAGTAGGCTTGCATGTTATTTAAAGATGCACTAGGCAACTTTGTATGTTGGCAGCTCCAAATGGCAGCAAAAGGTTACTGTTTGAAAAATGTGAACTTCAATACCCAGAAATGATGTGATGTGGCGTTAGTAAACTGCACACAGCACGCTCATGATGCCAACCCGGCCGGCGTGCGCTCACTTCATACCAAAGGATACCGAAGGGACGAGAGAGGCAAAAGATGTAATGTTGGTGAGTCCAGCTTTCTGTGGATGGATCGCTCTGTTTTGGAGACAGTTTGCATCTTGCTCTTATTTTGATTCGTCACTTCCTGTGGGCGGAGAAGTGTCCGTACTCTGCACTAGAATTTCATTTGGCCAAATAGGGCGAATCTACAGCGTCTCAGTTAGGGAGGATGGGATGCTTTTCTCTGTTGCAGCCCCACTTTATGATTTGGGCTGATAAAATTTGTGTTTTTTTAGCACGCGGCATGTAATGCCCGAGCTCTAATCACTACTGATCATGGCTGCATGATGTCTAGGGGTGACGGATCACTATTGTGCTGCACTGGCTTTATGGTTACCATCATGGATCACTATCTTGCTCAATCTTGCAAAGTTCTAGGGTTGTTCAATGAGAGTAATGCAACAGTGAGTTATTATTATGGATAGTATGGCCTATCTAATGGGAGATGAAAATGTTTTCTAGCTAGCTAACACTAGCTTGCTATGTTTTTATGAATTCGGGTTGTTATTGCTGCTGTAAGATGAATACATTAGAGTAGGATTATGCTATCTGAAGCTAGTATTTAGCTAGCTTGTTTTGTTGTTGGTAAGTGAAGTGTGTTAATGCATCTTATGCCAGCGTTACCGCATCACGTTTGTCTGTGCATGCATGCGTGTGTATGTGTGAGCTAAACAGCTACTACCTTGCTATTAGGGTTGCCACTTTCAATGTGGAAAAATAAGGGACACCTTGCCAGCGGCCCCATGTCCGGGGGACACAAATCAAGCGGGGGTCTGGGGTCCCCCATGAGATTTTGAGTGTCAGACACTCATTTCCTGCATTCTGGTG
>OMLI01087591.1:18834-40607 GCA_900302605.1 Rondeletia loricata
TGAAGCTAGTATTTAGCTAGCTTGTTTTGTTGTTGGTAAGTGAAGTATGTTAATGCTTCTTATGCCAGCGTTACTGCATCACGTTTGTCTGTGCATGCATGCGTGTGTATGTGTGAGCTAAACAGCTACTACCTTGCTATACACAACCAAATTATCTCAACAATTTTGATTACGCATCAAAGCAGCACTACTGTGCAGATTTGCACTTGCACTTTGCCTATAGTGTAACTTTAAACCCTTTACAAAGAAAACATTACATTTCACCTTTGTATTTCCATTTTCCTTCTATATTGAGTACACTGCATTCATTTCATTGTGTTACTAACACTCGAGCGCATGGTAAAACAAGGCTGGTCTCAGTGTAGGTCCCTCCCTGTGCGTTGCATGTGTGTGTTAAATCAGCAGAGCTTGGCGGGGCTCGGCTGAGGCCCGTATCGACTACGTGGCACGTCTTGGCCAGAGGCGCTTTCTATGGGAGGATGGGCTCCCAGATCTCTTCATCATCCAGAGCGTACTAGACATGTGTGTAATGGTCTCTCTCATGCCTCACTGCAGACCGTCTTCAGTCTGGGAAAACTCCGTACAGAATTAGACAGAGCCTCGGTGGGGGTTGACAAACACTCTTCCACAATTCCCGACAGGTCCGGTGGCCTTTTCACGCCCACACTGCACACACAAGGTTCGAAGCGCTTAAGCACAAACATGTGCGCCCATATGCTCACGCTCATATGCATGTACACGCACGCACTCTTCTGCACAGGCACAGAGGAAAACACTCAGGCACTGTTTGTTTGAGGAGTCTCTCCTCTGTTTGGCATTTGTTGACTTCATTGTCAGGCTGACTATCAGTATAGGTCAAACCAAATTGCTTGGGTGTCTTGAAAATAAGCCTGCCCAGTAATTACTCATTCGTCCCTGCCTCACCCTCAGGTGGAAGACTAGGTCTTTTTATGTTCAGAAAGGTTCTGATAGGTCCAGTGTTTTGAAGCAAATGTCATTGTGAAGAAATGTGCTGTAATGGGATTTAACCTCTCTGTCCTCCCAGGACAATCTGACATTACAGCATCTTGACAATCGATCTGTATGTCTCAGCCAAGCTGCTTGATAAGAAGTGTTCAGACTTCTCACAGACAGCTGATTATGTTTTGTGGAGACAGTCTGGCCTTTTCCCTGTCTGACACCAGTCTATAACAGTAGTGATCAGTAAGCAGCTGTAATCACCTGTTGTGGGAATGATAAGGATGAAAGGAGCAGAGCTAAGCCACCGAAGACTGACCGTGACGTGCAGATCAATAAATCATCTTGTCCAATAACAAACCACATCGACCTTTTGTTTGACTTGATTTCACGAATCACCTTGTCTACATCACCGGGTGCCTGCACGCACAATCAAAACATGTGATGTCATTGTCTTTACCATGATAAGGTATGATAAAAGACACAGCGTTATATTTCTTCGTTTCAGTAATAATTAGTCAGGCGTAATCATGCAATCACATAGTTCACTGATCTGTAAACCCAGCCATGATAATATTTAATCAGGCATGTATGACTCAATATAGAATCAATACACTTCCTTTTTTTCACAGCCAGATTAGCACATGTCAAGGATCACCATAGCTACAGGCAGGGGACTGACTCAGTCTCAATAGTGCTATTTGCATCCAGTCCACTGCCATTCTTCAGCTGAAGAATAGCACACTATAGTGCAGACTTGTCTGTCGCACAAAACATTGTATTTATTGGAGATAGTGGAAGGCAGAGTGATTTCCTTTGCTTCGGTTTACTCTTCTGGGTCTAATTGTCTCTTAAAGACTCACAGCAGACCTGCGTTAAATTTACCCTTTTACAGTTGGTAAACAATGATCACGGATTTAGTTGCGCGCGCACAGAGGCAGCAGTAAAATGGCGATTGGCCGATGGAACGCGGTAGAATTTAAGACCTTTTATTTTGCTAGACCTGTTATGGCATCCCACAACACAACATGATGACATTTTAAGAAATAATCGATCAATCTGAATCAAGTCCACGCACTGACTGACTGGAAAGTAGTCTTTACTTCCGCCTTTTTTGCTGCCGAAATGTGCGCGCATACTGGGCGTGACTATGCGTGACGTGAGTCATAAAGGCATCTATAGCATTTGCAAACAATTCTTAACATTTTGTTTTAACCTGCTTGGAGAACCACATGGGTTTAATTTGCTACATCCCACAATGCAATAAGTAACCTCTAGTAAATGATAGAAAGTGAACTCAGGGTTTTGCAGTGCAATGGTACTTCAATAACTGTTAAAGGAAAATTCCACCCTCAGATACTCTTACACTGTTAGATATCAATTTGTGATGTTCAATGCATTCCAGGAGTCATTGTAGTGTTGTAATTAACTTTTTTGGTGAACCCACTTCCCCTCAACCTGCCTCGTCTACTTCTACTTCAGTTAGTGATTTCCTACGTTTCCCAGAATGACTTTCAACAACCCCCAGAGAAGAGGGTTCCCTGTGCTGTGTATGTGTGGGTGGAGAGAGCGATAGCGATAACATGGTACATTTTTCCAATCGAGAAAACGTGACAGTGGATAGAGAACGATGCTGTGGTGTGCCGTGTATTTCATACACAACCAATGACAGATCCGCAAAGATGCAAGCTGTGGCTGCATTGCATTATGGCCTATTGACGCTACTGTTGATGGAGAAATTGGTATCTCTGCCTCTTCTACAATGGATTTCTCCATCCAACTGTTGTCAGTGCAAAATGGTGGGCCTTGAGCGGCTGACACCAAACCTGACGTTTACTGTTGACTTTTTAGATAGTTGAAAAAATGTTCTCCTATCAAACTCCATTGTAGCTGTTTTGGAAATATCTCAACGTGACGGCTATGTTTGGCCAGTTATCTGCGGGAATAAGAAAAATACAGCAGAAAACGACAAAATGGGCCCAGGAATGCAAGGTACAGTGCCAGTAGCTTTTTAAGGGTGGATTTGTCCCTTAGCAGAAGTAGCTGATATTTCCTGAGATCAAGTGGTGTGTATCTGTGTTGGTTTTAGTGAATTCTTGAATAGATCATATGCTTTGGCAGTAGAAATTGCTTTTTGTTGACAGTATGTTCAGCCATGAGGGAATCCAGGCGGTTTTCTGGATGTTGTTTTTGATGTTCTGATGAAAACATGTGTCCATTAGACTAGCAGACTTTTCTGTTAGATATTATTTCACATAATTATAGATGTAAACAAGCAGCCTCTGACACAAACACACATGCACATACGTGCGTACACACACACACACACACACGGGTGTCTGGCATGCTAAGAAAACTGACAGATGGTAGAAGGTCTTTTAGATGGAGGTTCGTAAAATCTTGAAGATACAGCAACGTTGTTGTGTCTGATTTAAGCCCCTGGACAATCACTTGCTTGTATTGGATGACATGAGAACACAACTAAGGCAAAATATAATTATAGAGGAATACACAACACACAGTTCAGAGAAATCCTAGAGAGAATGCCAACACTTGCCTCAAGTCATATAAACAAAACAAGTGAAAAGGGGAAAAAAAACATTGTCCGAAAAACAGCTATCATGGAGGATCACAGGAAATATAATCATTGTTCCTGATTTAAATGTAATTTAAATCCCAGAGACATATTTGATTCTTATTGTGATTATAAAATGGCTGTCTTGTGGCCTTGTTTGTTGTCAGGACTTATCTTATTCAGACAAATGAGTCACCATGAATCAACACTTACTCATCCAGCAGCAAAACAGCACAAGTGGAAAATCACTGAATTCTAAAGATAGTGTGCTATTTTCCTGAGTTAAAGTTAGGATTTGGATTGTATTTCATTATTCTATCCATTGTGTCAATGCAGAATGAGTGGCTTGTTACTTTTTACCTTCAACACTTTCTTTGTAAAGGGATTGCATGCCGTATTCATAAAATGCCCCTAACATCATGTTTCACGAATAAACAATCATCATTTATTACAGGTTCATTGTACATTTTTGTTATAGCAGATTTCAAATGAAATGTCCCTTGGTTGCACTTTCCAATTTAAAAGGCTTGTAGCTTGAACAAACAGATTCATCAAACGGTGCTCTGTCCCCTGTTGTGCACAGGAATACAAATACTTTCAACTGCCCTTTGGAAAAATATCAGTTTAAGGGCACTTGCTGCTTCTAAAAACCCTCCTCCATGTAACAGGTAACTGTAGGTTGTTTGAGTGGTCATCATCAAATTAAAGGATAATTCCGGTTATTTTCACCCTGGGCCTTATTTTCCTCGTTTTTGCCATCATGACAATTGATTGTTCGAAATGTCATCAGTTCGCTGGTAGCGCTGCTCTCCAATACACACTTTTCTGTGAGTACGGTTGATTGTATTAGTGTGAATATAACTGATCATTTAGATGTTTTACTTTGGACTGCCAATATCGGTGGATTTGCTGCCATGTTTACTGCTTGTGTTGACACACAATTGTGACACCAGGTGGGGGATAACAGAGCCTACAAAAAATATATCCTAATTACCACTAGCAGGTTGATGTGAACGGGTTTTCCTAGTCGGCAGATCGTATTTACAGAACATCCGATATGACTTGAACGCAGCATCAGAGTACTCGTGCGGTCTACTTGCAAACGAGCTCATGCTAGTTAAAATAACATATCTAATACCCAAAATGCACAAGTTTCAACCAATGAATAATCGGAAAATCTGATGTAGGAAGGTCCCATTGCAGTGTGGGTGTTATTGTGTTGAAAAGGGTGTTTTTGGGGGTTCAATGGTTGGAGCTTGCTTTGGCCCTTGAGTGTGTATTGTACAGCAGCGCTACCAGCGAACTGGAGATACTGAACACAATCAATCGTCATGATGGCAAAAACTAGGAAAATAAGGCCCAGGTTGAAAATAATCAGAATAATCCTTTAAGTTACGTGGGATATCTTTATTTTGAAATCACATATGCAAACATTGTAAATAGATATAGACATAAATATTTAATAAGACTCTTATAAAGGTTTACTAAGGATGTGTCATGTCATGACATGCTATGTTACTTGTTATGACTTTAACTAGCTGTAAGTCCAGCTGTAAATCATGCAAATCATGGTCAAGCTTTACTTCATGAAGCCAAAATAAGGGGAAAAGTTTCCATAACAAAACTGTTTTTTACACTGACAATCTAAATTAACTTTGACCATGCAATTCAGGAAGTGAGCAAGACAATATAAAACATGGACATGAACTAACAACCAGTGCAACATGTCCTCGCACTACACGGTATCAAACCGCCCTACCTTCATAGGCCTACACTACAAACACGACTTGCAGAATATGGTTCAGCAGCAGGACCGTCAAATCTGAGGTCTGATCTGGCCCAAATCCTAAATCAGACAAGAAACCTGAACTCCTCAAAATGCCTCTCTTGTGTGCTCAGACGGAGCCTTGCAGTGTAGATGCAGCCACTGTGTGCATGAGCAGAATGAAATGACATGGATGCTGCTGACGGCCCTCCAGTCAAAGAACAATGGGTTACCACGCGTTATCGTTTTTGACTCATCAAAATCTCTCACTGAGCTAGATCAATACATCAGTTTGTTGAACAAGAGCTTTTTGTTCAATTAAAAAAGAAAGCGTTGACAGACTTAATCGCTGGACAATAAGCAGCAGTCAGCATTTTGTCAGTATAATAGTTGGAGAACAGAGAGAGGGAGAAAAGAAAACATGGGATAGGAAAATATTGAATACGGAAAAATATCACCTCCCTGAACTGTGTAGGATTATTATCTGCAGCTCCCGTAATGACTTACAGTACGCCGGCCAGAAGGGCTCTCATTTAAACATTATTCAGTAACAATGCCCTTACTATTTTGCCATGGGTGCTGCAGCTTCCCTTTTTTGAGGCACTAATGATATATCCTTCAACTTTCTGTCTCATAAAGATTTGAACTGTGCTTGTGCTGAAACATATACGGCAAATATCTGACAGTAGTTATTCTGTAGTATGTATATATGCGGTTTGATAGCTTAAATATAGTCTATCTGTTCCATAGTATGACTTGCACTGTGCCTTTGTACGTGACATCATATTGTCCTTCTGCTGTGTGTTAGTATGTACTGTAAAACTTTGTACAATGAGTCGGTGTAATATGTCTCTGCATCAGTGTCGTCAAGACAAATTGCAACTGATTCTGATACCGATTCTCATGACATTTTTAACATGACACCTTGTTGCATGGAAATAATGTACAGTGAGGAAGAAAACTCGCCTTTCTTGTTTTATAGTGATATGGTCAAAGTGAGCAACCCTCTTGTGCCTGTTTGGCTCAGCCTGAATGAATGGGTTTGGTTGAAGGGAGATGCCTTGATGGGCTGATACCAGTTTATCTTGATTTAGCCGTCGTTCCCTAAATGAGCTGCTGAATCAGTTGTGACACAGGGGCCCTCATTCAACTGTCAATGGCACAGTTGGGGGTTCCCTTATAAACATAAGGGAATAAAAACCATCAGAACCAGGTGAGATGGAGCGTGATATTTCGTGACATATTCCTGTTTTTTTCCTCATTTTAAGAATTGAGTGCAGCAGGGCCCTGATAAGGTTAAAAAAGAAAAAGAAAGAAAGAATACTGGATATTGGAGGACCGGATACCGCAAAAGAACCCATCTTATCTTGATTAAATTGGGTACTACTGTTTATCAGGTTGCTGTACTATCCTTCAAGGAGGAAACTATATTGTAGTCCTGTCTTCCAGATGTTTGTGTAGTCAACCACAGTGATGAAATGCAATGAACGGGGTGACTCATTTTCAACCCTCAGCTGCAAATAGTGCTGAAACCACTGGAAAGTTCTATTTCAAAGACTGGCAAACTTAAAATCCCTTTTATACAGAAGTATAATACATTTTAAATTTGATGATTTGATAACATTTTCTAGAGAGGGATTGCTCAGGTTATTGTTTCATTCTAAATGAGTACAAGATACTAAAGATAAATTATTGTCCAAATAATATGTTTTGAAAAGCAAACAAGGATGAGATACTGCTCACAGAGATGCTATCATGAACACAGTGCCCATTAAGATATTACCTTTTGTTTTTAAAAGGAAAAATGTATTAGATCATTTTGGATCGTTCCAAGGTGCAATAGAGGACTTCAACAATGCCAAAATACACCTTTTAGACCAAGACAAAGATAGTTGACTATATGTAAGATCTCTCATTGTAGCCAAAGACAGGGGAAGGAGATTTATTTTTTACTGTAATTTTACCAACCTGTCATGAACCTGAAATGTTTACAGGAGCAGAGGCTAAAAGAGGCTGCAGCAAAGCAGATGGCGAGCGCCTCCAGGAAGGGCCGATGCGGCGGTGTTTTGTAGAGCTGCAGAACGGATCAGCTCGCTCATTCAAGGAGTCGTGACATACTGTAGCTTGTCAACAGCTAATGACATCTGTCAACCTGTTCACAATTTGCTGTGTGACTGGGTTGCCCGTATACACATATACCTAGGCTGAGATAGATTTACTTTACCTTACAAGCAGTCAACATGTAATTGCTGCTTTAGTTTGAGTTATTTTTTCAAGGACACAAGCTCAGAAATGAGTCATCACTGCAGTGAAAAGGTCAGCACAAACAATTTCAGACTGCACGTTTCATTAGAAAACTTTATTTGAACTATGTCGCTGTCGTACTTAAAAAGTATGTTTGTTGCCAACATCCATTGTGTAAAGACTGTTTATGTATGCCGAAAGATTACAATAAGAATCAAATGTCTGAGTTCATTGTATTGGATCACAGAACTCACCACAAGCTCTGGGAATAACAGTATACCATAAGACAAAAGATTATGAAAGTGCATTCATAACTGCATTAAACCATTTACTATCCAAAACTATGGTACATTATTTACACGACTTTGCCACTGATGATATCCAGTATAATATCACTCTTGAATGCATGAGAAAATATGGCTTACAGGTGCCAGCTGTCTGCAACTTTTAATCAACAATTCATAATCTATGGTGTTTATCCAGCACTCAATAGTATTTACTTTTTGTTGACAGTTTGAAGCACTTCACCCATGAGGGTTCAGACCAATTAAACTGCAGTAACACTAATTAATTACAATAATGCCATGCCACAGCAAGGTGGCAATACTACTGGTTTGTAAATTGCAAATAACATTAAATATGCAAGGGTCTAGATCAAATGTGTCAGTTGTTTATGTGGGTATTCAATCTTTTTGAACCCTTTCGAAATTTGAAGTGATTATTTCCCTATGCAAGAGAATCATTAAGGTTGCACAGACTCATAAACAGAATAACTCTGCGAGCCAGCTCCTGTGAATCTGTGACACCAGTGGGAGACTTGCAAACAAAAGCATGAGGAAGAATGTCAAAATGAGTGGGATGCTAAAGGCCAGTGTATTCTTGGGTGAAAAATTTCTACATTTCTTTCTTCCTCTAAATGGATCATTTTGGACTCTTCTGTGGTCCCCTTACCACTGAAACTGGCTACTTCTTCAATTCAGTGAATGTGAGATACTTAAATTGTAACAGTAAATTGTAATGTCAGGACAAGGAGCCACCGAAATCCTTTCCACTGAGCATTAAGAGGGTAGAACACTCTGAGCTTCGTATTCCTGGGTCACTGGAAGTCTGCCATAGAAATATTTGTTCTTTTCACCGAACAAAGCCCAAAAAGTTAACTCTGAAAGAAGAGCCAAACTTTACATTTACCACAAAGTGCTTGCTGCTATGGATGGGCTGGATGGGAAACCCAGTCAAGACCACCGCCCCTTATACTGAGACAAACATGTAATCAAGAGGGACAGACCTGGGAGTAGAATCTGTGTTGTGGGTGACGGGTGTCGTCCTTATGAAGGCATCTGCTATGCAAATGAATAATGAAATCTTCTGACATGGCTTGTCTCTGAACATGAATTACCTTTTCCCCCCAACTACCTGTCACAGTGAGTTCCACTTCTCGGTGAACTACACTAAAATGTTCCGGCCCCCATGTTGCCATTACCTAAGGCCGGCGTAAAATATTCATCAGGCTGCTCTGGACCACATCTGTATGCAGCTGAGTGCTGAGGAAACACTTTTCTATAAACCTGCTAACCACACAAGGGTGGCTGCTGCTGCTGCTGCTGGGTTTGGAGAGGTGAGCGTGCAAATGTGCCTGTGTGTCCACGTGTATGAGAGAGTCTGTGTGTGTGTCTTCATCAGTATGCTGTCTGCGTACTTATATGCATGCATCGTCTCCTTTTAAAGCAAACATTTATGTCTAGCTGTTAGCCATAGTGTTAGCAGTTGTCCCCTTTGTTTTTGCACGCTAGATCATGCAGCAAATGAGGCGTTGCTGGCGCAGGGCCTGTGATGAGATGGCAGTGAAGCTAAAACCCTCCCAAGCCATCAGCAGGTCCCTCAGGGCCAGGAGCCCATCCGGCATCTAGCTGACCTGTGGATCCTTGGGAAGGCATAACTCAAGACCCCACGGAGACGAGCACACACCACTCTCCATTAAGTGTTTACTGTTTAATCTATATGACTGACCAGGTCTGCTTTACATCACGTCAGGAGCTTACCGGCTTTTTTGATTGTTGTAAGGGCCATTATTCAATTAGAGCGGATGTTGATTGATTGCCGGCTGCTTTGGACGATGAACTGGCAGACTCACCAGGTTGATCTACTCAACCTACACTTTGACTGGAGCTGCTGTGTTAACCTGCGGCTGAAGAGAAAGGAGATCAGAGAACGCCAAATCAAATATGCAAGGACACCTCTTATGTGCATTAATGAAGAGGAAATGAGTGCTGAGCTAATGACGAAGGATTTGAGTCTTCCATGTGAGAGTGGGATCAAGAACGCACCGCTGGAGATGCTCATTATGGTGGCCCACATCTACTTCTGTGTTAGAGTGCATGTACGCGTTTGTGTGTGTGTGTGTGTGTGTGTGTGTGTGTGTGTGTGTGTGGCAGAGAGAGAGAGAGAGAGAGAAAGAAAGCGAGAGTTCAAGTAGCAGCATGTTCGTATACAGTACAAAGAAATCTCTTTGACCATACCACAGTTTTCACTTTCTGGTCAAGGCACAATAATTCTTATCTTTTTTCAAAATCTGTAATTCAAGTTAGGATTATAGGCATGAATTCTCGTGTGAGACTAAGGTCATGGTTAAGGTTGGGGTTAGGATTATAATCAACTTTTTAGGTGAAAGCTCCACCTTTACAGGTCAACCACAAAGTAACAACTCTATACCACAATAATTACACAACCGTTGCTTTTTTTTTTTATAAATGCACGCTTCTATAAAAATAAAATAGCCATAGACTGGAGAACTACAATACAGAACACAGAGGATTTGAAATGCAATGTCATGAACTCACATCTGAATTAAAATCCCTCATTTTAATTGCTGTAGAAATATGCAACCAACTAGCCAGTCCAACTGAAAGTGATTTGAGTGATATCGAACAAGTTTAACTGTCCATGAAACAAGTTCAAACACATCATATAGTACTTTCTAAAAAGTTAATTTAAGTCAAAGAAAGGTGTCTCATTTTGCAGTGAGCCAAGCAATAAGTAGCAATCAAACCTTCACTAAAGTAGAAAGAGCTATTACGCTTTCAATGGCTGGATGGTTAGAATATCTATTCAAGTGTCCAAATGTCCATGAACAAAACATATTTTTCCATAGTTTTGAGCAGATGTAAACACTGAGCTTAGCATACCGAACTGATTGGAAGAAAGGCTAGAAAGTAAAAATTAAATCAACTAGTATCCTATTCATCATTATTGTGAGCGGCAATACCTCTCAATCAGTCGCTTAGCAACCGACTGATTGATGGGAGACTGAGTGATGAGATTTACCATGGGATCACTTCTCTAAAGTTATGAAAATGCCCATAGTGTTGCAGCAGATATCCAACACGTATTATTCTCTGAAGCCTTTTAATAGTCCATGTTGTTTGTTCTTCTGTCATTGCCATTAATTATTCAAACAAATATATAGGAAAGTCAAGAAATCACAAATCACAGTGTTCAGTATCTAAGGATGAGGATAGTCATATCTGACAATCAAACACAGCCGACTCTTTGTACTGCGCATTACATACATACCAACATTTCCAGTCCAATGTCCACTCGTACTCAGCAGACAAACCCACACAAACAGATAACTTTGCTGTGGTCTGATCTTACCTTAAACAGGCGTAGTATGTTGGCCACCATGATGGACACCGAGCTGGAGGAGGCTCCAATAACCCCCACCACCCTCTCAGGCTTGGTGATGATGGGCGCTCCACCGCCCAGACATTTGACGTCTGTCCCATCCTTCTCGATCAGTGCCTGTACGAAGGTGAGCGACTGCTCCAGGGCGTGAGTGTCCCTGGAACAGGTGTCCAGGATACGCGCCCCCAGTGTGATGTTAGGCAGCAGATTATTGTCATTATTGATGCGGTCAAGGGCAAAGAGCATGGCCTCCAGTCTGTGTATACCCTTCTCCTTCTTCAGCTCCCCACACGGCTTGCCATCGTGGCCCCTGGCGTGTACTGGGAAGAGGCCACCCAGCGAGATATCCCCATCGATGCGGATGGAGTTCAAATGTGTGTGTCCCGGCCCTTTGGGTTTGGCAGCCTGAGAGGCCATGAGGGAGCTGTAGAGGAGCAGCAGCAGCAGAATCAGGCTGCTTCGCTGACAGCCAGTCCGAACCGGTCTACACCCCGGGGGTTGAAACATGACCACGGCCCGAACACACATCCACACTGCACAGCCCACCCAGGAATCGGAAAACAAGAAAAAAAAAGCCGGTATTACTTTATGATGGCCAGAGAGTTAATTGTAATACCTCTTGAAGCAGCTGGCACAGAAACGGCTTCCTCGCATGTCCCTTCTCTCTTCCAGGGATTCAATTAAAGCAGAATATGAGTTCGGCTCCTTCGCAGGCTGTAATCCTGTTCTCTTCTCTTTCCCTCGCTCACTCCATCATCTGACCACAGTGGTGGGCAGCTGCTCTTACGTCTGCTGTTATTCACAGACTGGCCTATGGAGATCCTTCACTTGGGGCATTAGGAAGAACAAAGGTGAATGATAAGCTCTCTCTCTCTCGCGCTCTCTCTCCCCTCTCCACCTCAATCAGAAGTGTTTAATCTCCCCTGCTCCCCGGGGCAGGGATCTGGTATATGTCAGAGCCCTCAGGCCCGCTCAGGTCCACGGGCTTCAGAGTGAATTCCTGAAAGATGAAAGAGAGAAGAGGAGTGAGACACAGAGTGCACAGAGGGAACGGATAGACGGGACAGGGATTTGTATTGGTATGAGCTTTTCAAATACTCTTTTTTGCTGAACCTTTTTTGCTGCAGTATTGTGTGGAATGAAGAGACAGTTCTGCTCCCACACTCATCTCTTTCTCTTATACACTCCTCCCTCTTCCTACGTCTACCATGTTGAATTCAAAAGGTTGCCATGGACTCCCAAGGTTGACAGGCTAGAGAGTCAGATCCCACGTGCTTCTTTTTCACATTTTGAATGAGCGAGCTCGTCAGCAGATGCATTCAGCCCATAGCGTTGCAATATTGTGACGTTACTAGAGTGTGATGCATCTTCCTGTTTTCGCTGCTGATTTGACATTTTTCTTTTTTTGTTGAAATGAACTGACATCATATAATAGGTCTGAGATTGTGTTATTGGAATTGGCAGTAGTAGCTTTGGCTCTTCCATGCTGGACTTACTTTATGATATTTATGTACCTGAAAATGTCACAGTTGCTGCCACATTACATATTTGTTCAATATGTCTTGAACAACTAAATCATTAGAGACATTAAGGTTTCACAGTCAAGTTCAAAAGGACTGAATAAGCTATTGATATAGCGGGTATCTTTTTGTGCCACATTTATTACTTCAATATTGCCTGGGTAATTCTGCTTACTACAGGCAAAATCCATTACATATATCTTAATAGAATTCATATGTGGGTCTCAGAGTCTCTTAAGCATGTCTAAGTCTGCACCTTGGGGGGTGAAAAGGTACAACAACCTATGGGGGTAGGGTCTAGGAAATGACTATGAAATGGTAATTATGCTATTACTACAGATGGAGAGTAGCTTTGAGAACCAGAGCTGGTTAGAAAGAAGAAACCACAGTACTGAGCAACTTGATTCCTGATTCTAAACAGCCATCAGAAAGAGGACGTCACCATTTTACTCACATTGATCACATCTAGAAATATAGCTCCAATTCATTGAAGACTTAGAGCTTATAACCCATTTTGCTCAGGGTTGTGATGTCACTTTGAAAAGCATGCACACGAATAAAGCCGACAGAGGAGAAGATGGATTTTGTAGTCAGCATGTTTCACTGCTGTGAGGGGTATTAGATGCAGATTCCATACATATTCTAGTGTCGTAAAAGAGATTATGTTGTACATAATGCTCATACAATACTGGATTTTAAGTTGCTAAGCTCCATTATTATAACTTAGATCTACGCTCTCTCTCCCTCTATTGTTCCCTCCCTTCTATCTCTCTCTCTCTCTCTCTCTCTCTCTCACACACACACACACACACACACACAATACATACATGCAAGATAGACACACAAATACGCCACTAGAACCCATCTTGTATGTATCTTATCTGTTCATTGCTGAAGCTGTTATAGACTCTGAGGGAAGAATCTCCCTGCACACTCACAGAATAGGGCTGTAGGCATTGGTTTTCCAGGGGAGTGGGTTGAAGCCTTGGATCAGCATGGGCTGAGATTCATTGATAGCATATTGGAAGTGACAAGGTCCAACTATCTCCTAGTGAGTGAGAAGTAATGTTTTAGGGTTGATTCACTGCAGGTCCACTTTAACTGCTGCAGAGCAAATGACAAGTTGAAAGCTAGCCAGCATGCCTAAGGCCCATAACCAAATGCCACCAAGCACCAGCATATCTAACCAACGAGCAAACACTGAGGCAAAGGCAATAAAAAAAGTGTAGCTGCAAACATCCCTTGGTATACATAGGCAAGTGAAAAAAATACAGCTGTAATAGCAAAAGAGATAAAGGTAGGAACATTTTTGCAAGACTGCAGATTTTCAGGCAGATGTCATCAAACCTCATGTTGGTACCAAAGAAGAGCTGGTGGGGCGGCTAGCTGAAAAACAGCTAGCCGATCTGAAGGGATTGTAATTTGCGTGCATCTCACTCGGCTCACAAGTTTGCATCAGCCATTATCATGTTAATCAGCGTGTTTTGTCTCGTTTCAGATGGAGATCACAGTGTTTCCTCTCTGACCAGAATGTAGGTAATTCATTCTGCAATCTAAAAGATCTTAAGTTCTGTGCATCCTAGGCGGCCTGGCCACATCCACTGAATAAATCACTTCACAGCCCACCATCACTCCGCTGAAACCTAAATGAGTCCCATTTTAATCAAGCAGCAGGGTTACCGCAGACCACATTTCAGAGCTCTATTCAAAATGACACGTAGTGATATAGTAACCAAATCAGGAGCACAGTATTAGCATATTGGGTGAAATGGCGTTACACATTATACATTGTTTCACTGTATATACCTTATTTCCATAATTCCGCTCTGATATACTGTACAGTATATAACAGAGATTCTATGCTTTGGCTCATATTAGCATTTCAACTCTGATATACTGTAGCATGATTTGGTTTGTTAATGAGGAGCTTTGGCTTGCTTGGAAGAATGAACTCTGCTCATAAAGAAAACAACATACATTTGTTTGGGTATATTTACAGATCGGACTGTAATGGCATAACTCAATGAATATGTACAACAGAGACGTGAGAAAAACGAACAAAACGCATATCGGCAAACGAAATGTCACAGACAGCTGCAGGAATTACTGGAGATTCCGATCAAGAGAACGACGTTTCCTCAGGTGCAAAAGCAGATTCTGTAATAGAGTATGCATTCATTTCAAAAGGCCATACGGTAACCTTCAGGCAGGCTTTGTGTGTGTGTTGTTACATGGCCTCATAAATCACAACAGACCGTGAATCAAACACCTTGCTTCTCCTTTCACACCTGTCACCAAGACCAGTTTTCAAGTGTACCGAAAACGTCAATATTCAGGAAAAGTGTTTTCAACAATTTGCTGACATTTTAAGGAGCTCTGGAGACAGTTGTGCTATGAAAGAACATAAATAGCTAATTCATTGGGGGAAATGTGATCCAGTAAGATCTGCAAACACAGACTCAGCCTCAGGTTGCGTAAGAGTAATGATCCTGCAAACAGAATCCCTTTTCGGAGGACATATTCGTCCTCACCGCTCTCCTCAACCTGGCTGCCCTTACAAATGCACTTCACCTCAAAACGCCTTTATGTGTTTTCTTTGAAGCTACAGAATGTGTTCTGCAGACCGGTCACCATGAAACTCCCTTATATTTATCACCGCTTCAAATGAAAGACATGTCACCGCTCCAGCCCAAACACGTTACAGCGCAGTCAGTATGTATATGTATATTGTATATTTGTGACACATTATTCCCTTCTTCATCTTCTAAAACCTGTGCAGCTGCTGGGCGGGGAGGCCGGCCACAGAGACTTTTAGAGATGTGCTGTTAGCTCACCTCTCACAGATGGGCAGGAGGGGCTGTCTAATTGACACTCCAGCATGTTGATGCTGCACAGCAGATCAATAGGGAGGTAGAGGAAGGAAAATGAATGGAGAGAGCAGGGCTAGGCTGCACACGAGGGCTGGACAGCTTAGAAGACGTTGCCCCTTCGTCTATGTCTCTAGTGAAAGAAAAAATGATCAGCAGTCTTAAAAGGCTGGATCAACAAGGGTGGATCAAGCCACAGTTGGTCTCTGTAGATTGCTGGTTGGTTTTTATGGCTCTCCCTCACCTTGAGTAGATAGCAAATGGCTGTTTACCATAGTTTTCCGCTGATAGTCCGCCTTCCATGCGCACCTTAGACAGAGGTGATGGGACGCTTGTAGTGGCACGAGACGGTTAGCATGGCATTTCTCCAGCCTTACTGTACACAGAGTAAATGGCGGGTCATGTTGGGCTTTTCTCCTGCTTTTCTCCTAGGTAGTGAGGTGGGTCAGAGCCGGGTTATTTTGACTTATTTCGACTTTAAACAGAAATCAAACCCACGTCAGCTCCACCATTAACCTGCTACAGTATAAATGCTCTCTGTAAAGATGGTATTATAGATGTAGGCCTATGCTCTTGAAACAAACTAACCTGCTGGCAATGACAGTCAGTAATTTCTACAGCGCACACTTTATTTTCAAATTGTTTAATTACTATTCATAGATACTTTGAGTACTAAGATCTAGTACTGAGAACAGCTAAGTAGTTTCTGCAGAAAGAATGTAAGGAAGAAGTGAGTGCGCTCTAAAAAACACAAAGTACATGTGAATATCTCAAAAATGAAGAACGAAACAGGTTAATAATCAGGTTCAGCCAACTTAAAGTAAAAATCTTCATGGGACCATGTCTGATATCATTCATGTGTTGTGCGAATCACTGTCAGCAGAGTCCACTGGGAAAGAAACGGAAATGATTGAAATAATTTCAGTAACTTTCCCTTGACATCTGATGTGTTTTGACACTCTTGGATATTAACTGCGATGGGAGCGCTTCAATATTTTGACGTTGGGGTACATTTATTACAGGAATAGCCCGATGTAGTTGACAGTTATGATTTATTTAGACCCTGAGAAATGTGTTAAATCTCACTAAGACACGGCATTATGCAACAGCTGACTCTCTGTGGCCGTCTGATTTCCCTTTGCTGAGAGCCCTGAGGAAACGTGGGTGCAATTTATCTCTAGAAATATCAACTTTATGACAGCCACGCCAGAGAGCCGCTCCAGTTCTATGTTGGGTACAGAAATGTTAGTACATGCAAACAAGGCTTATTAAAATGAGACCAGAGCTCTGCTTTTCACACTGTGTATTTAATAGGCTGTTTTGAAGATAGGTCGTTTGGAAGACGAGGTTGAGAACACGGGAAGAAGAAATAGGCCATTCCTAAATCTTTTGTTTACTTGCACTGGATGCTTTTCTGTGCAGGCTAATGGAGGACTGGGATGACTGAGCTGCATAGCAAAAGATAAATGGAGTGAAATGTGAGAGCAAGCCCAGATTCTCCTGCCCTCAAAGAGCTGAGGGAGAAATCTCATGCTGCGTAAAAGGGATGAAGATGCTATGAGGAGAAACCATTGGGGAGTCAGGAGAGCGTGTTAAAAATAGTTGACTTCCCCGTTCACTGACTGACTGATTCAATGACTAACATCTTTATATGACAAATGAAATACCCACCCCCGCATCCCTCAGTTCCCACCCTTCATATCCCCAGAGTCCTATCCTTTATTCAACGGTTCTCTTTTACTCTTGTGAAGTCTGCCGTTTGGGAAACAACACAACGCCACTTGGTATTCGTCACCGTTCCCAGGTTTCCTCCCTCTAAACCGTTTCGATTCCTACCTATGATCACAAGCGTACCTTGGGGCCTGGACTGAATGATTTAGAGGGTAGCCTTGAATCTTGAATCTGCAGGTTCCATAAAGCATAATCCAAACTTCCTGGTCTCCCACAGCCTCTGGCAGTGAAGGCCCCGCTCTCTCTCTCGCTCACTCTCTGCGGGCTTGGTTAATGGTCCAGTGAAAAGATGGCATGAGGTGAGCCATCTCCAGCCTCCTGTTGACTCTAAGCGGTGCTTGGTAATGATCCCTGCCATACTCCATGTTGCGGGTCAAATAAGCTTTTGTTGTCAACCTTATCTTTTAGAATACAAAATATTAGTTCCTGTAGCTGAGTATGTATGGAGCTGGTATGCTAAGACGGGGGGGGGTTGTACAAAAGCCTGCAACTTCTCAGACCTCAGGCACATTGATTTATTTCCTGCATCTGTTGGGCTAGACCTGCCTGCCTGTCAGGATTAAGGAATTTATGGCTTATCACACCTGTGCCCGTGAGGGAGCTTCTTCCTACAAATTCACTTCAAGCTGCAACATATGGAAAACTAGGGCATATCAGCAAGAATGGATAGTCTGACGTATAACCTGTATTTGTTAGATTGTTCAAGATAATGCAAGCAGTGAGGTGTACACTTGCACGCACACATCAAGTGCCTGAGTGAAAACAGAACATGAAGATTTCTGATAGAGAAGGAGTGACTTGGGTTAGAAACTATACTGACATAGAGGGCAGGCGGAGGTCAACCGTACGCATTTCCATTTCAGCACAAGCTAATAGAACAAGAGACAAGGCGAAGGAAAAACGAAATACCAGAAACGCTCAACATATCAGCTAAGACGTGAGAAGAAAGGCACACTTCCCTAAACTCCACTGTCTATCTCAGATCTTTACAAGTGGATAATTGCTACGTGAGGCTTTGGAAGACAGCGTAACAATGCAATCTCATATTAGACTATCTTTGAATGAAAAGGAAGGGGACATTGTTAGAGGAGAAAGATATCTCATCCAGGAAATAATACTGCCTCTCTGCCTGCATTCATGTCACAATTCAGACATCAGTTTTCACTGCCTTGCCTTCACAAGCTGCCCCTAAGACTGTAACAAGTCCTCAGGGGCAGAAGAGAAGGACAACATCACCCATTTCACAGAGAACTCATCTGAATTTCCATTTTCTACCAGTAGCAAATATAACTATTAATTTCCACTACAAAAATCACTTCTTCAAAAAAAACAAAAAAACGACATGACATCTTATTAAGATTTACTTAGTGTTCTCTTTGGTGTGCACAAATAACTCAACTGACCCTAATTTTCCTTCTTTTTTTTGACAAAAAAATGTATTGGGGTATTGTGCCAAAATAGTAGAAATACAGTTCTGAGGTTCTAGTATTATCTTCAAATTGTGATCTTGTTTTGTATCACATCGTACTACATTTACAATGCCCTAGGAAATGTGATGCTCATGAATATGTACACTGCTTCTTATACAAAGACTACACTGTGCCTGATGAGATATGCATGAATTCACCAACAGGTGTAATGTGCTCTGTAAACACTTCAGAACATTCAGAACAAAGTGAGACTGATGGCATATTAATGTTAAATTGTTTTTATATATATGCTAACACAGTCAACTACTCTGCAATGCAAAAAACACGGATCCAGAATAACAACTGTAATAATAGAGTGCTAAAAACTGTTTGTGGTAAACATGAAATGGTAGAACAATATAATTTTCACTATTCTCATTCTGAATACCTGACCTGACTTCATAGAGCCAGATGTAACTGAGTTAAGTTCAGCCGGCCTAGTCACTTAAAGGGACAGGACACCCTAAACTCACTTTTTTCAGCTGATAATCAATGTGTCTTATAATGAAACACATGCATCCTGGCCGTGATCGTGACATTCCACTGCATAATGTTTGTTTTCTGGATTTTGTGTGAAAGTCCCAGCTTTGTATCGCCAACTAACGGCAGAAATGACTTTATTTGAATGATGTTTTGGTGGTGCGGACATTCTGAAACATCATGCATGTGACCACCTCCTCTCCCCTGGTGGTCAACTCTAATGCTGGAGAGAAATGTTGGAACTTTTAATGAGTCTGAAAAATCCGTCCATTTTTAGGTTTTCAAATGGATGATAAAAACCACGTCAGGTATACCAGTGGCTCTCTTTCACTTGCCTTCTCTCTGACAGTGCACCTTACAAGCTTATCAAGTAACCAGCAGGCTAAGACAGGAAGTGGGGGGGAAATCGATGTAATTGAACACCGTGTGGTCACTGTGACAGAGAGTGTAGATAGAATTCTGTTGTGTTGAGAGGAAAAGGGTACAGCGCTATCCTGCACAGGTATATATGCCAGTTATATAAAATCTACAGCGACCAAAGGAAACAAAAAAGTGCCAGTGACAGATAGCTCACCTTCCGAGATCCTAGTTGTCATGGAGATGGCAGTAACTTGTCATCATGTCAGGGTTTGATGACGGTCATTAGGCCAGTAATGATTTGTGGATAGATTGTAGGTGTGTGAGCTGTCTCATTTGAAGCCAGGTGGCCAGGGTACTTCAGACACTGAGGGATCCAGCTATTTTATTGCTCCTAATGTCATAATTTATATTCTGCTGAGTGGGCCCTAATGGATCCACAGATCTTACAGCGGAACATTACTATTATTACTATTCATAGTTTTTATCTTATGATGGAACATTTATATCAAGTGGTTCATCAATTTCTTAATATCTTGCCTACAATGTGCCAATGAGCCGATTCTTATAGGGGATAGGGGATTTGTTTTTATACCACACAATACGACAGCACGGCGAAGACAGTCAATATTTCATCAACAGCGTGCGGTATTTATGCATACATTTCTATCAAATGGGGACTGTACATTACATTTTAAAGCTACACCAGGCAAGATCTTTATGTAAAAATACACCCGTCTTATCAGCCTAAATCACAAAGCGGGGCTGCAGCAGAGAAGAGCGTCCCATCCCCTCGAACCGAGACCCCGTAGATTCACCCTATTTACCAAAACGAAATTCTGGTGTTGGGTATGTACACTTCTCCACCCACAGGAAGCGACAGATCGAAACGTATGAGTGAAATACAAATTGTGTCTTCCCGTCCAGAGAAAGCTGGACTCACTCGTCCTCTCTCGTCCCTTTGGTATCCTTTGGTGTAAAAGATCACAGACCGGCCAGGTTGGTAAACATGAGCGTGCTGTGTGCAGTTTACTGATGCCATAATCCATGATTTCTGGGTATTGAAGTTAGAAATGTTCAAATAGTTACCTCTCACTGCTATTTGGAGCCGCCAACGTGCAACGTTGCCAAGTGTAGCTTTAAGCCATATGAATCCACATATTATGCATTATGTGTTTATTGTACTAGCATCTCTAATGCTGGCATGCTTATCACGAGATTCAAACAATGTTTATGGCAGTGCTCCAAGCCAAGCTGTGGTGCAGATCCTCCAACGCCTCTTACTGTAAGTCCTGTGCTTATTTGAGTGTGCATCATGGTGACATATAGGAGTTCTTAGCATATAAAACCATATAGAGTTTGGGCCCCTAGGCTCTGTCTTCCAGTCCCAGTCCTGGACCTCTGACATTAAGACCGGAGCATGCTGTCTCAGAGGAAAAACCCAGCTTCTGCCTTTTAATGAAAGGTGTTCATCATCACCTTGTCAGCAACAGTGTGTGACTACGACAGGTCGAGGCCACTTAAGGCTGGAACATGCTTCTCCGTCTGCACGTAAACGGGTGTCGTTCGGATGTTCGGATACGTTCGCGTGACTGTTTTCTTTTATACTTGAACGGAACGTTAACGTGTCCACTGGGAGGCAGTGTCACATTTAGTAAACCACAATGTACAGAAAACACCCCCAGTGAAATTGTAAACAAACCAATTCATTCGTGAAACAAAGAAATGGCATTGTTGCATGTCTCAACAGAAATGGTCTGGACAAGGACAAGACGGGAAACGATATTGAATGCGGTGAAGAGGAATTTAGTTGCCTACGCTCTGTTTCTCTTCCATTGTCCTAGTTCAGGGACGGGCAACCATGTGCCATGGAGGGCCGAGAGTCTGCGGGTTTTCATTCCAACCAAAGTTCACACCAGGTGATTTCACTGATTAACACACCTTCAACCAGAGAGGAGGAACTAATCAGTGAAATCACCTGGTGTGAACTTTGGTTGGAATGAAAACCCGCAGACTCTCGGCCCTCCATGGCTCATGGTTGCCCATCCCTGGCCTAGGACCATCCAAACATTGTGAACATGAACAACTCACTCCCAAAGCTAGAAACAAGAAAAAACAAAAATGCAA
>OMLI01087592.1:0-19851 GCA_900302605.1 Rondeletia loricata
GCGGGAAACACTGGTGGTTTGTATTTTCCTCCTACATGCGGTCTTTACACGGCACAGCTGGCAGAATTAACTTGTCACCTCCTTGAGAACTTTGATTGGCTCACAGTTGGACAACCTATGTCAGAGCGTCCTACGTCAGAGCGTCCTACGTCAGAGCGTCCTAACATTGTGTGTGCCTGTGCCGGTAATGTTATGGCATTGTTCACACATACGGTCGTTCCAGAACTTTACTAGTAACGTTACAACTTCTTGAGCAGGGAAATTGCAAGAACTGATTTGACGGCATTTTGACACCGGCTCCATTCACACATGACCCCAATGCTGTGACATTAATGGAACAGGCTGCATGTGTGAAAGGGGCTATAGAGACAGATAGCAACAGGAGAGAAGTGAAACAGAGAGAGGAGAGAAGAGAGAGACAAGACACAGAGACAACAAAAAGAGTAGAGTAGAGAGACAAGTGGGGATGATGAGAGGAGATGAGAGAGACAACAGAGTCACAGCTCTGTTGTCTACGGTATGCTTCCAGCCCTGAAGTTTTATTTCTATGTAAATTTTTCGCACACACACACAAACTGACACTCCCCTTGGGACTAAGCCCCTGATGTCTTTGAATCCTAGAAACGCCCCTGATGTGTTGTATTACTAGAACACTACAAGCAGTTTGGTTCATCAGACATGTTCCAAGTCTATTTGAAAATGCTGAGAGATGTAAATTCATTAGCAATGTGAATGTAACTATTCCACAGTCAGGTCTCCTTCATATCTAATCAAGAACTGACAATGAGTAGGCTAGTCCAGAATCTTGGAAATACCAAGTAAGAATTTTGTTGTATCTTGACAAGAATGAGGTATATGGCAGCCAACCATACAGGGTTCCACTTCTTGCAAAAAAGGAAACTGAAGATGCAGTGGGATAATAAAAAAATAAAAAATAAAAACACCACACTGGAGAATTGGAAATACATCAGCTGGTCTGATGAGTCACAGTACCTGCTGCCTCATGGTAATGGAAGGTATGTAGGAAACCAAACAAGCAAATGCATCCATCACACGCCATGTCAAATTGCAAGCTGTTTGTGGTGTTTTCATGACAAACACCCTTGATACAAATTGAGGAAAGTTTGAATGCCATGGGATTTCTGAACAGCAGTGCCAATCAGGCATCCATACAAAGCAGCATTTTGTCCATCTGAGAGGATTTTTTAAAGGAGGATAATGCTCTATGTCACTTGGCTAGGATTGATTATTAAGGAATGCTTACACAAACCTGAGAGGCAAATTAGCTCATGCAGTGACCTGTCAATTCACCAAATTTCAATCAAACTGAGCATTTATTAGATGAGATGGAATTTAATATTTAGAGTGGAGATCCACCACCAGTAAGCTGGACACAATTATGGGAAGCAAACATTGGCAACATTGGCCAGCTTCCCTGTGGAATACTTTTGAGTCCCTTTAGAGTCCCTGTTCCAGTGAACTGAGCCTGTCCTGAGGGCAAAAGGGTACTTTAAAATTTTAGGAGGGTGATCGTAATATTGTGTGCACTGTTGCGCCAAAGTGATATTTGAATGTAGATACATGATATAATTCAGTGGGGAGAGGGAGACACAAGGTACTTCTTGATGATGAGGTCAGCAAGGGTGGTTGACAGTGTCAAATACAGCGAATTGGTCTAGGAGGATGAGGACTGAAGAGAGAACAGCTATTGCAAAGTGGAGGGCTTCAGTGACAGCAAGTAGTGCAGTACCAGTACAATGAGCTAGGGTGGTTGGGGTCCAATAGATTATTCTCTGAGAGGTATTGAGGCTCTCAATTTGACAGAGTTGGTTAGGGGCAGCCTATTCAACAGTTTTGGAGAGAAGATAAAGGAGCAAGACCAGTCTGTAGGACACCTAACAATATATGAACATCAAGTACCCAATAAGGAGTAGGGCCACCCTTTGCCTTAAGAACAGCTTCAATCCTACTTGGAATGCTATCATGCAAGTCCTGAACTGTGTGTTGTGGGATATTGGAATATTCTTCAAGAAGGAAAGCCTCTAGCTCTGAGGAATGAAGATGATGAAAATCTACACACTATACATTCCCAGAACTTCCCTTAAAGGTTCAAAGATGTTTAGATCTGGTGATTCGGGAGGCCATGGAAGGCGTTTTTTCATCCTGGTGTTCATTAAACCAATCTGTTTAGCAGTGTGTATGGGGTATTATCAGCTTAGGATATGGGAATATCATGAGGGAACAGTGTTTGCACAATAGGGTGCACCTGGTCCTGTAGAATGGCCTCATATTCCTTGGCTGTTATATTAACATGCAGAGTAATCATCAGACATAATGACTGCCAGGAGATGGCTGCCGAAACCATTACAGATCCACCGCAATGTTTAACAGTTGGCACCAGATTGTGGGTCGAGGCATTCTTTGGCTTTCTGAAAATGTAAACCTGTCTTGATGTAGGGCAAAGGTTGAAAGACGACTAATCAGACCATATAATTTTTTTCAGTTGCTCAGTGGCCCAGGTTTTGTGTTCCAGGTCTTGAAGTTTAAGTATCTTTATGTGTTGGCCTTGGATACAAGTGATTTCTGAATGACACCCCTTCCATAAATACCAGCTTTGTGAAGCTGGCATTGTGCCATACACACGTTTTTTGTTGAGTGTGTGTCACAGAGATGTAGATTCAATTTTGTGATCATTTTTGAGGCTGTAGTTTTATGGTGTTTAACAAGTGTCTGTCTATCCATGTACATGAGCTTTGACTTGCAACCACTGTTCCTCTTTGCCAGTGCAGTTTGTCCATCTTTGGCAAATTGTTGTCATGATTTTCAAAAAAGGGGGCCGGAGGGTGTGTTCCAGCTATTGAGGAATCCTAAAGCTGGGAAAGCCTATGCCAAGGTGCTGAAAAGGAGACTTTAGTCAAGTGTCAAACCTCAGATTCAGGAGGAACAACGCAGATTCTGTCCTGGTCACGGAACAGTGAACCAGCTTTTTACTCTCTAGCAGATAACTGAGGGGTTATGGTAATTTGCTAATCCTGTTTACATGTGATTTGTGGATTTGGAAAAGGCTTACAACCGTGTTGCCTGAGGTATTCTGTGGGAGGTGCTGCGGGAGTATGGGGTGCCGGGGTTGCTGCTGTGAGCCATTTGGTCCCTATACACTGAGCAAGAGCTGTGTTAGCATTTTTGGCATTAAGTCAAGCTTGTTCAAGGTGGGCATCAGACTCTGATAATTATGCATCTTGTGCCCTCTTGTGTTTGTGATATTCATGGACAGGATATCAAGGCACAGTTGAGGTCTGGAGAAAGTCCGGTTCAACAAACAAACAAAATGTCTTCCTTCTGGCTTCATCTGACCGTGATCCCCGATGTGCATGGCAGAAGTTTGCAGCTGTGTGTGATGCAGTCGGGATGAGGATCAGCACCTCCATGTCTGAGGCCATGGTTCTCTCCTGGAAGAAGGTGGCCTGTCCCATCCAGGTGAGCAGTGAGCAGCTTCCCAAAGTTGAGTAGTTCAGGTATTGTGGGGCTTTATTCACAAGTGAGGGTAAGGATCGTGAGATTGACCGCTGGTTAGGTGCATCGGCTGCAGTAATGTGGGTGTTGTATCAGACTGTGGTGGTAAAGAGAGAGCTGAGCCACAAAGCAAAGCTCTCAATTTACCAGTCAATCTTCAGTCCGACCCTAACCTATGGCCAGGAGTTCTGGGTAGTGACCGAAAGAATGAGATTGTATATTGGTCGTATATTTTGTACTTATTTGGAAAGTTAAGCAACCTTTTATGCTAGGACTAATTTAGTTGTTCACTACTTGATAGGAGCTCTGCTAATCCTCTCAATTACTACCATGACCATAACAGTATAAGTTGCCTCTTAAGAATTGTATTTATCTTTTGATGTAAAAATGCTGTGAGTAGTGATCACTGCAGCACATTTTTATTTATTTATAGTTTGACACATTTTCAGAAAAAATTATAAACAAAAATAAATTCAAACATTGTACAGCTAGAAAATAAAATGATGTATCTTGTTTTTAACATGAACGTTTTAAGTATAAGTGCAGTGACAGTTTTGGAGAAACTGTATAACATTTTCAACCGTGGGCAACAACTTCCACCTCAGAGTTCCATTGGTTCATCTGGCCTCTCTGCTGCAGCCTCCTCTTCAGGCTGGACCACCTGTATCACAAAAATAAACAGATAATTAAAAATATAAAAGGAAACAAAAAACACTGAAGTGCTTCAAAGAAATTGTACAACAGAAGTGTCAACACTTTCTAAGGGTACATTATTAAACCAAACCTCCCTGGTGAGATGTGACAACTATTTCTAAAATACACTGATGAGGGCCAGACTAAACAAAGGACCAAAAATAAGCTAAAATTGATGCCATTACGTTTGATTAGTTTGTCCTGACCATAGACACATATCAATAGACATAGCCAAGTGCACACCTGTTGGAAATCTCTTGCTTTGTCCTGATTCCAGTGACTTTTTGCATGTTTCTGAATATTGTAATTGGTTCAGAACTCACATGGTCTTGTGAACCAAGAAAAATGCCTGTTTATGCTCAATCGCGAAGTGAAAAAAAAAAAAGATATAAAATAGATCTGTTATCCACAGTTTTATGAAATTGGCCATAACTTTGTCCCACTGCAGCATCAGACAAATCATGTAAGATCAATTTATTGGGCAATCTTGCCTTTAAGTCGTGTGTGAGTAAGTGAGGGATGGGCAATTCCAAGAATTACAATTTTGAAACCTTTTTCTATTTTGTAATGATCATGGTGATTGGTCATAGCCTATCATGATCAGTTCTGAAGTAAATGTTTAAATATCTCTTTCAGTGGTTGAAAATGTACACACTCTAAATGACAGAATGATGACACTATGGAGTAATGTTTTATGGTTGGTCTAGTTTTTTTTTTTAAAGTGACTAAACTGTTGATTTGCAAACTACATTTCTAAAAATAATTCAGTACAGGCAACGCATGATTATTTGGGAATGATTTATTAATGAATATTTAGGCCCTCCCCGTAATGGTTAGATAAAATAATCACAAAATTCAGTTTTCAGAATCATGGTGCCCACAAATCTTTTCTGCAAATAATCTCTCACTCATGTTGCAGTATAGGGCAATGAAAAAAAATTAACTGGATAATTTTTTTGCATTATTCTAATATTTTGTTAATATTTGAGTAGATCACAACTGCCATTGGACTGCTCGGAATGACTTAAGACATAGATGTCTATATTTGTTATGTCATCTTTCTGCTTTTATGTTACTTACCCTTCTCTGTGGCCTCTCCTCAAGGCCTTCAAGGAATGGGCCTACATCATCATCATCATAGATTGTGAACTCCATATCCTTGCCAATAATCCCAACGGACACATTCTGAAAGAAATGACAGTTTTGAAAACCAGCTCATTAATTCAAGATTTTACTGCACTGTACGGTTGCAAACCTGGATACAGCAATGGACTACATTCAATCCAAAGTTGAAAAACTCACTTGTCTTTTCCTTGGAAGAATGGTTTATGGATGTACATATTCAAATTCAAGTGGTCATGATAAGGAGGGTTTATGGTTCAAGTCAAGGGCAAAGTACTTATTTACATCACTGAGCCCTGTCCGCCAATGACCATTAGCTGCACATGTGCTACCACTCTATATTCTTTAAATATTCATTTAACTACTGGATTTTCATTTACCTTTGTGGTGAGATCCTGCTCCGAGGGCAGGGTTTCTCTTAGACCAAGAAGACCATGTTGCACCAGTTCGTTCAGATTACCTTAAAGGAACAAACAAACATTTAAAGGGGAGGGATGGACAATTCTTAAAAATGTATATTCTGGGGGGTGAGGCAAATAAGTTTTTATCCCTCACATGCCTGCACCTTCATCAAGTGAAAAACTGACCAGTTAAACGATCATGGCCAGAAGAGATGTGCATTTTGTCAAATTAATGCCAAAATGCTGTTGTAGTCCCAGACATTTTTAGTCAAGTGTGAGGCTTACAGAGCCCACACTACATACTTTAATTATGTTATTGCAAACGATACAGCAGTTTAACTTATCTTAATATGGTCTTGTTACGGTCATGATGTGAGCTGGTGATTTAGCTAATGCTACTGTGCCAAGGAGGGGACATTTGTCGGAGTGGAAAACGTGGTGAGTTGAAAAGGACTGGGTGGGAAATATTACTGGTTGTGGACTAAAGTGGGGAGTTGGCTGTGTTAACTCATCAGCTGAGGGTTCTCCAAGCTGCCAATAGGTTAGTAAGCACTTTGTTGAATAAGAAAATATTTATGGAGCAAGACAGTAGCGTGAGTAGCTTAAATTTGGGTTGGTTGTGCCTTTGTGTGAACTGAACTGTGTCACCGAGCAGTCCAGGAAACAGATCCATTGCATGGGATGTTAAAGTTAGATGGTAAGTTGGAGTTATTTCTTCTGATGTGCTACACAGGCTAAGAGATCATGTATAACAACAATAAAATAATATATTAACATGTGACCTAGTTAGTTGCTAGCTGTTGGTTAGGTAATGGCTAATGGCTAACTAGCTTGCTGGGCAGCTAAATGTTTGGATAATTTATAAATGTAACGATTTCTTCCAAAAACATTCCTTGTTGTATCCCTCACTGTATTGATTATACATGTGATTATGATTATGCATGAAACAAATGACAAAGAAAAAAGTTAGCTACAATTCAAATGTGTAACTCTCGCACGAAGTGGGGGAGAATAAAGCTTGAGCATTGGCTGAGGAGATGAGCAAGGCACAGTGCATACATCGCTTGTGGTTGGCTAAGTTAAGAGTGGGGCAAGTCTTCTGCTGGCAGTCTTGGAGGCGGCTGCCTTCCAGTCTTTACTCAGGGAACAAAAATCCCTTGTGCGAGGAGGTATGTCTCAAAGAGCTAAATCTCAATTAAGAAAGCTGAAATTGAAATGATAGTTACAATTTAAATTCAGTAGTAATCACATTCAATTTCAGGCCATTGTATTCCATTTCAAATGGTGCCATACAAATTAAAATTTTGAATAAATGTATTCAACAAATTCACTTTTTTAAATTCACTGGTTCAATATGTGCATAACAAATTCAAATGTCTAAAATTAAAATACAATCTCTGCTGGCACTAACCTCTTTCCATATATTACCTACAAAATAATATTACTTTTGTAACCTTGGCTGTCAAAACTTCACTCAAACAATGAATGAGCAGAAGAGGGACGACACAAATTACATACAGTCAAGGAAAGCGTCCATGTGTCTCTCCAGGTAGGTACGTGCAGACTGGGAACGGGCTCCTATCGACATGGCCTTGCAATCAAAGTAGTTGGCAGAAGGGCAGGTCTGAAAAATGTGTGGCCCCATATCCTGAGAGAGGAGCAGAAAAACACTTTAGGGCCACTAACTAATATTATTCATGCACATAGAAGAAGAAAAGCAACAACTTACATCATATCCGGCAATGAGTAGCCCCACACCATAAGGTCTCCTTCCATATCTCTGTGTAGGTATTTGGGTTTCTGTGTGACATGTCAAGGTGGCCTGTCTGAGTCATAGCAAGTACAATAACTGATTCCCTTACACAAGACAATTTTGTATGTTGTGGAATTTAACTGTACAGACAAATGGAAATAAATTCTGGACAACATGAAACGTAGGTGTGAAAGGATACTGCTCCCAATGAGTGACACCAAGCGGGACACAGGAAGAGGCTGGTCGAAGACAAACCTGGAGTCTAGGCACTCTTGACGCATGAAGTTGCTTAGGGAGAAAATGTAGCAGAAAGCATTGCTACCTTGTATCTTTCAATGATACTGAAGCATATTCAGTAACATACTTTATGTACATTCGTGCCATCTTACCAGAGTAGCCTTGCATCAGCAGTGAGACCAGCAATGGAGATTCCAACATGGTTATCGACGTGCAGAATTTTCTTTTGATGAGCAGCCAGCTCTGACTGAGCTCTCTGTGGGGATGAAGAGTAAAACCAGAAAACGTTTTGCAAAACTCTTTCCCATATACTTAAATGTGTATGAACAGTTAACCAAAATTAACATTAAGTACCTTCAAGGCAACAAGGACTGCATGAGTGCGAGATTTAAGACCCACTGTTGCAGATCCTTGCTTTACTGCTTCCATTGCATACTCAATCTGATGAATTCGCCCCTGGAAAACAAGAGATACAATTAGCTAACCCTAGAATGCCTGATAGTATACAGTGAGTGTACAAAATACTACCTTATCTTTCCATGAAATAGACTAACCAGGTGAATCAATGTAAGATATCAATCCCTTATTGATTTCCGCTACTAAATCGACTTCACTCCTGAGGGGGAGTTGTAGGCCTAGATGTTACTCCTCAAGGGGTTTTGCACCTCCTAGATTTTAAATGTGTCATGCTTGCTTTGTGTGTAGTTTCATAATATTCTCAGTTTCAATACCTTTTTCAAAACAGAGACAGTGCCATTTTAGACAATCCAAAACAGATTATCAAACACAGCTTTAAGTTTAAATGTACCTTTAAAGACTTTACAGTATATTGACCCACCAATATTCCTGGGTGTACACTGGTTTATTGTTTGTGCACAATTCCTCTCTGTGGCTGTGCTAATTATTGAGGGCATATCTTTAAAAAAGTTAACTCTGTAAGGGTGATAGATAATTAATCTAAAAATCCTGATTATACTGTACATCTCCCTATTTTAAATAGCCTTTGCAAGTCCCAGCACCAATTCAATATGCATGTACTTGGTATCAACAGAAATATAATCTTGTCATCTATCATTTGAGCTTGTGTCCAGATGACCCAGTGGTCAGACGAGTTCTTTCTAAGTGACTGTCCCACTATTAGCTTGCCTATATTTGCCTAAATCCTATTTCAGTTGACTTTGACCTCTAGGAATGTCACAGCCAAAACATTCCAACAATGAGGTAATTCTCAGTTCCCAGCATAGCAAACAGGCACCTCCTTGAATGTTATCCCATCCATCCAGTTTCCTGCTGCTTATCTGGATCAGGGTCACTGTGGCAACAGGGCAAGCAGAGCGGCCCAGACATCCTTTTCCGAAGCAACTTCCTGCAGCTCCTCCTGAGGGCTCCCAAGGCGCTACCAGGCCAGCTGGGAGATGTAGTCCCTCCAGCGTGTCCTGAATCTGCCCTGGGGTCTCCTCCCAGTCGGTCGTGCCTGGTACACCTCCAAAGGGAAGCATCCTTGCCAGGTGTCTGAACCACCTCAACTGGCTCCACTCAATGCGGAGGAGCAATGCGGCTCTACTTCGAGGTCCCCGGATTGCTGAGCTCCTCACTCTGTCATGGAAGTATACCGGGAATCGACAACTGAGAGGAGACCGCGAGGCAGACCCTGGACACGCCGGAGGGACTACATCTCCCAGCTGGCCTTTGGAGGAGCTGGAAGAAGTTGCTGGGGAATAGGACATCTGGGCTGCTCTGCTTACCCTGTTCCCATCATGACACTGACCAGGATAAGTGGCAAGAAGATGGAAGGATGGAAGACCAAACTGGGGGAAACAATATGATGGGGAGGCAGGGCTCCCAAAAGGAGCCCATCGTTTAAAATTTGGCATCACTCGCATGAATCAATGAAAATAATTATCTTACCCCCATAATTTAGCAAAATTCTTCTTACTTTGTGGACATGTATATGTGCATATGCTATGTGGAAAGGCTGGTTTTGTGCACAAGACACAGGTCCAGGATCAGTAATTAGTAGCCCTAGAGATAGATGAACACTATAGGCATGTCTCTGCCTGCAGGATGTAGAGGGCTTATGGCACACAAGTAACATCATGAGTGGCAATGGAGCAAAATGGAGCGGGTCACAGCGGCAATGTTTTAAACTTACAAACAACTTACGGACATCCATGTGCCGCCATTGCTGCCAATAGCATGCGCGGACCAAAACCAGTCAATAGCTTTGTATGATACAGCATTGTGGCCTTGTATTTTAGGATGTGCATATTTGGCCCATGTATCACTTCTATTTTAAGATTTGGTCTGCAGATGCCCATGTACACGGAGAACAGCGCTTGCGCAGTAGGGCAAATGGTGGACTTGGACATGGAGTTTTCTGTTTCTGAGACATTCTAAATTGATTCCCGATTCAAATAAACTGAAATGAATGACTGAGTCATTGGGTCCATTTGGGATAGGAGTGGTGGTCATAGATAAGCTCTTGAGCTCTATGGGCCTACATTTATCTATGACAGACCTATATATCAAGGCAAGGTAAATATGCATGATATTAATTAAAACCATTAATAATCAGTGATAAGCAGTGCATTGATCCTTTCTAGCTGGCATGCCCTCAAAATGAAAACAGCATGCTCTCTCAGCCAATTGGCCACCTTAACCCAAATTTGTCATCATGTTCATGATATATTCACGTTTTCTTCATGTGATGTGCAGATATACCTGGGGACTCCAAACTGTAACATCGTTGTCATACTGGTTACGAAACTAAAGGAGAGACAAGAGAGATACATTTTGGTAATAGTTATTACATTAACAAAGGTGGCACTGATAACTATATTGATGAACGTTAACTTTAGTTATAAGAACTCAACCTTGTTGGCTTAAGCTGGTTAACGTTAGCAAACATGTACATTCTGTTGTGACTTTGAAAACGTAACGTGAGCTTTAAACCCGATACTATAATACTCCTATGGCTTAAATATTAGATTTCTACCAAATATTTCAAACTTGTTAGCATGTCAGCTAGCTGGCCAACTGCTTACTCATCTGCATTGGAAATGGTTAGCATAACGTTAAAGTTAGCTAGCGTTAGGTTGCCAGCCACGAACTATGCCTTTCAGTCTGCGCTGCTTATCATAATAGCTTTGAATGTGCTTAAGTTATCTCACCAATGCACTTAAAGAGAGTATGTTTCAGATAACCTTACCATTACTCGCCAATGAAAGCTAACGGTTAGCTGCCGTATCGTACAGTAACGTTATTCCGATCAGCTTTATCGACAATCGTCTACTTTTCTCAAGTCTACTCCACTAGGGGAACCAAGCGATCCCAGAGCAACATGTATCTGATCATACTGCAGACCTAGAGAGAGAGAGAGAGAGAGCGAGAGAAAAATAATAAATACGAATATGAATAGTCAAGATCCAGGACGGAAACAAGTCCGGGACTATTTCATGCGGTCATTGACAATTTATCTTGTCATGCTTGCATGATATGTAATTTTTTAATTGGTAAAATAAATGAACAAAATTAACTCTTATTGACACTAATAGACTGCTGTGGACATGGACTACTGGTACATTTGACTGAGAGACCATTTCATTTTTAATTTGTAAAATATCACTTTTATTCAACTGTTAATTAGATAATAGCCAATTTGAGGCGTATGCATTGGTGTGAATAGTCTCTACTCGCTCATTTAATACGAAATAATTTGCATCTAAGCTATTTTACTCGTCTGAACATTTCTTCATTTCAAAAAATAATTCCAATTCATTTTGTTTGCATAGGCTCACTCTAAACCAAACTAAATATTTTGGCTCCAAAAATAATTTTCCACAGTAAAGCAACAACAACAATAAAATAAATTGGAAACACAGATAACCCGCACAAATAGGCTAAAGAAAAGCTGTCGTAATTTTAATTTTAATACATTTTAAGATTTGGTTCAGTGCTGCAAAAGCCCCGCAGTGTGCGTTGTCACACCTAGGTGGCGACAGAGAGCCCCCTTTCTGTAAAAACAACATCTCACCTCCTTTCTTTAGTCCAAGTGCCGGAGCACGTTTGAGTGACCATGGAGTGCGTTCGCTGTCATGTAGTTGAGCGTTAATACGGCGTGAATACTAGCAGAGGGAAACTTTTGTGTGGATACAAGGGGCTCCAGTCGAAACATGGCTGCACGGGAGGACGGAGAGGTTCTGCACAGTAAAATAAGGCACCACGACGGGTCTGGAAGTGTAAACAGCCCAGAGAGCTTCAGGAACGGCTATGTGAAGAGCTGCGTCACCCCTCTGAAACAGGACCATCAAAGGGGATTTTTGTTCAACGTGTGCAGGTTTTGTAACGAAGACATTCTGAATTCAAAATTGTGTAAAATCTCTGCCCTTTACGTTGGCGCGTTTGTAATTTTTGCAGTTTCTTTTCTTATTTCTAGGAGCTTGCAGAGTGACTCGCTTTGGGATTTGCGGACTTTTTTGTCGGGCTTCTCTCAGTCCATCAGTCCTCTATTCAGCATAGGATGTGCATTCTTCTTTTTAACGTTTTATTTGAGGAGGAAAAAGAAAGAGAGTAATAAGTGTTGGCTCGTGTCACTACCAGCATCGTGTTACCTTGGGGATTTTTTGGTTTTGCGGTTTTTGCAATGGGGAGAGGACCAACACCAGATGCAAATGGTGGGCAGGTTGTTATTCGTGTTGGGATGTGTGGGTCTACTTACACTGATCCCCACTTTGAAACTCAAACACAGTATACTGATACTGGTTTTTGCCAGCGTTGTGTGGCTGGTATCTTTAACAAGTTTGAGCGGTCTGCCTGCACTGGTACGACCTTTCTTTGCCTGCTTTGCGGGGGTTTCTGGCTCTCTGCTGGGGCTCTGTTTTGACCATTACTACCCATCGAGGGAAGCGCCGACTGGGATTTCCAGCGCAGAGGAAAAGGTCCCTGTGATCAGACCTAGGAGAAGGTCCAGTTGCGTTTCATTGGGGGAAACGTCGACCAGCTATTATGGCAGTTGTAAAATGCCTCGCAGACCTTCATTACCATGCATATCCAGAGAACAGGTAGGTCTTCACTGCAGGTGTCCTCTGTCCATTCACTGCTCCGAGAACACATGTGCACCAGGGGAGGAAAACACCTTAGACACCATAGATACACACTTCCCCCACATCACCATCCATTCATCTCCCAAATGATATTTCAGCAGAATTTATTGTCAGCATCTATCAGCCTCACAGCAGATAAAGTAGGCCGAATTCATACGGAGTTGTCAATAATGATTTCACCAAATCCTTGCCACAAAATAATGCTTGGTTGTGTGTGTGTGGATGTATAGGCTGTTGCAGCCTATTGCTGGTAATAGGCAACTTAAACATTATTTTGTTGCCATGTTATTATAGAGGCCTACATGTGTAATAGCCAGCAAGGGCATGTCCAAATTCACTTTCAAATGTATTTTTCTGAATTTCAACCAATTCATAAAAACTGTGTTGTAAAGGCCTATGGATACAATGTTGTAATTAAATATAAACATGACATAGACCTACAAGGCTACTTGCCTACTTCTTCCATGGCCTCATGACACCAGTAATTTATTGTTGTAATTATTGTCACATTTCTCAGTCTTTCAATGGACCAGTTACAGAGGCTCTGGTCTGCCAGGATTCCTCTTGTCAGTTTGTTAGTACAGGGAATTTGGTCATTAAAAAGTTTCCAGGCCAATTGATCACTGAAAAATAAGGGTGTCATGTTGCCCAACTACATCATGTTGGTCATGGTATGGGTATTACCAGCAGCATAGCAAGTGTTGTGGCCTAGGTTAAGTCCTGTCTGACTTTAGCAGTCAAGAAGACAAAATGATGGTGAGCACAAGCAGGGATTATTCAGTGTCCAGAGTCCATGTTCAGTATGTTTCTTTTCTTTGTTGTATGCTAGAATACGTCAGCCTGTGTAAGCCGTCCAAAACCAGTCTATTTAAACATATACATAGGAAACAAGTCCACTATAAAAGTAATGCTAGTGTCTTGAAATATTTAAATTATACCACTTTGCATCAGCTTTGTAAACAAATACACCGTGTAGTATATGAAATAATATCCTTACAAAATTCAAAATATCATGTTGCATACACTGTATAATGTTGTGGACAGTTAAAAATGCCGATGCAAATTCTTGCCTTAATTTGTTTATTTGTGATTGCATCATCTTTTAACAGTGTAGTCAAAAACAAAACATGCCAACACAATGCAGCTCTTTACTGTGTGCCTAGCTAACATTTCACACAATGTTTTTGTGTCATTTGTGCTATGTTAGATAAGAGAAGTATTGTAAAAAATGCGTATCCAGTTTTCGTCATTTGAGATATTTTTAGCAGTTGTTTTTCATTTCTTCAGATTATTGCAAGTGTTTTAGGCTATAAGCAGTAACATTGAGATAGGCCTTTGACATTACATGGTCTAAAAGACTCCTACAGAAAAATGTATTATAATGCACAGCTTGGATTTCTGATCATCTTTCAAGAACCTTTATAAATATTACCATAGATTATAAGACCATTATTTGACCATTTGCTTTTGCCTGACCTATCACATACGGAAGGCCTAGGCCCTAGAACGCACATCAACATCTATTACTGTGGAACACCAAGAAATAATAAATGATAATATAGGCCATAAATACATTCCTTATGAGTAAGTGTAGAGATGGGGACTCCAGTCACATGATTTGGGTTCAAATCTGACTCGGCTCCCAAATTTGACAACCTGAGATTTCACTTGGAAGAGAAGGAAATTGACTTGGAATTTAGATAGACTTGTGTTCTTAAGACCAGACTTGACTTTAACTTGTGATACTTTTTTGTTAGCCATTTCTCCCTTATTGTTTGCTGAATTGTAATAATTTATTAAGTTATACCTAAGGGAACATTGTGTATCTGTACATTTTCTAAAAAGAGTACTTTAATGCTTGCAATTCCACAATCATTTTTGACTCAACTTGACTTACGTTGTACTAGTGATTTGACTTGACGCAATGGAACATGAGACTTGACTTCAGTCTTGACCTATTTGACTAGGAACGTCTTTTTGTAGGCAGGCATAATCTGTACCACAGTACAAGTAAACAGCACATGGTACACACATATTGTTTTACACATCTTCCCATTGTCTTAAAAATAGCAACTTCAGAGTACTGTTGGAAAATTGAAACATTTTAGGCAGTTGAGAGTTGAATGTTTTTTATTTTAATCTAACACATTATTTCAGGGTTAGGTGAAGATTAGGGTTTTTAAATTGGGTTTTATAAATTGATAGATTAATTGTCTAGTCTAGTTACCCTATGTTATCCCCCCCTACCCCCAACTGACATAACAGGTTTTTCTGTTATATTGCAAAAAACAAAATAAACTAATAGACATAAATCTGGGAAATCTGTTAAATCAGCAACAACAAAAAGGTGTGCAAATCTGTTGGATAAGAGCTCTGTATCTGATATAAGATAACAGAATGCAGGCCATTGTTCTCATTCACATCATCGTCATCATCATCATATCATTGTCATCATCACATAACACTTTGTCCTCAAAAACCTTTATGGGAAAGACAGATTCTCTGTCAATAAATGTCTTCAATCACATGTCAAAGTGAAATATTTAAATATTTTTTCTTTGTGCATTGGTTCCGTATAAACACGTAACCTGGACATGATCTACAACAGTTATAAAAATAGACAATGACTAATGGGGACAAACAAAATAGATAAAGAGACTACGCTGTATGATACTGATGTTTTGATATCTTCAGACAGTTTATAGGGTATTATAGGCTACGATATTAGCTGTGTGTAGCCCATAATATAGATACATTTTCACTTAGGTCTTCAACAAGTTTTTCAAGGTTTGAGAATGATTCTAATTTGTAACTCCAGTAACTGCGTCAAAGATTAGTTGCTTTATTCTTGTTGTAATATTTCACAAGGCTGCTACTGTTTTTCTTTCTTTCTTTTTTTTGGATGGCATTAATAATAAAAAAATATTGTCTGTAATATAGCAAACAAGAGAAATCATCTTTTGTAAAATCACCTTTATATTTCTTAGTGTGTGATTCTTACAAAAATTGCCAGATTCTGCGGCAGAGGCAGACAAACAGAGGCACAAAGAAAGACTTGGAAACAAGGAGTCATTCAGGGTTCACCCGTGATGTCATGCATGTTCTTCATTTTAACACACATTTTGCACTCCACACAGCCATCCCACCTTACTACGATCTGTGAGGGACACTAATTTGCTGTCTTTCAGCTACAGAGATTGGAGTGTTTTTGTCTCTTTGTTTGAGTTAGCAGCAAGAGGTGGCATTATAAGTCCATCATGAACATGTATGAATGCTTTGGCATTGTACAGATTAAAGCAAAGATGTTATAGTCAGGCTAACTGAAGCCAAGGGATGAAATTAGCAAACTAAGGAAACTAGACACAAAGAAAATATTGCTTCCAAAATTTAACAAAAATTGAAATCAACATGAATTATTTTCAACAAATCCTTCATTGTCATGATAAACATATATCATGCCCATCCAAAGGTAATATCTGTCAGTGTGAATAGAAAACAAGTACTATTATCATCCTCCTCATACGCATGACCACTGACATATTAACAATTTAAATGAAACTGAGTAAAATAAAAAATAATCTCAATATTGATGAAAATAAGTAAAACTAGCAAACCCCCCCAAAAAACTAACTGAATGTAAACTGACATGATAATCAAACTAGTATACTAAATAAAAGCTAAACCTCACGGAAATCATGAAACAATGTTAAACCTGGCTGTTGGGAAGCGAGCCAGCGCCTGCTTTCGACACCAAGAGTCACAGGTATCTTATCACAGGTGTTTGGCATTTCAGGACATGACTGTTTTTGGAAAGGAACACCAGAAGCTCCAGCAACTGTCCTTATTTCACCAATAACACCTTTCAATCTTACACTAAATAGCTTTGAAATCAATGGCCAAATTGTAAAAAATCAGCTTTAGTTCTGAGGATTCATCTGATGAGAAATGTTAGACTTCTGTAGGCTCTTTTAGTGCTCACAACACGATCCAGATTGTAGAAGCGGAAAGGAAGCAATTGAAAGACGGCAAAAACATTTATTGCAATACAAACAAACAATTGATCCATATCCAAGCTCATGCTTGGGATGAGTACTTCTATCATAAATACAGACCTGCAAAACGGACTAATTGACTCTTCATCACTTTGGTTATAAACACGTTGTATCAGAGAATTGCCTCATGGACTAATCTGGATTAATCTAGTAAAGGCAAAATAAACCAGTATCCCCTTCATTCCAACATAAATATTAAATTTCAGGTTATGCATTCATTTTTCTTAAATTATAAATAAAATGCACCTTTTAAGTTGGAACACATAGTGAGGCAAAATGTAACATTGTGTCTCTGTGTTTAACGCCATCCTGAACATCCGATTGAAAATGCTGCTTCGGTGGCGTCCTGGTGGCTCAGTGGTTTAAGGCGCAGAATGCGACATCCTGGGTTCAAATCCGGCCCAAGACCTTTGTCGCATGTCATCCCCTCTCTCTCCCAAACTTTCCTGTTTCTCTCTACTTTGAACTATGTAATAAAGGCGAAAATGCCACACACAAAATTTAAAAACAAAAACAAACAAATGCTGCTTCCGGTGGTCTGTCCTAGACTGGGGTGAGATTTGTGCGACCAGACAACGAATTTGAATAATGTGTCCTGAATTTGTGTGTGACCAGTGAAATTGAATTTTGGCATTTTAATCAAAAGTTTTTTTAATTGAACTTATACCGTATTTACTTGTTTGAATTTTAGTTTTTCTCTGTCCTTGCTGTGTCTTGAAGCCACAGGTCTGCGAATCACTTTGCAACACTTCTGAGAGGCTGCAACAGCAGATCGAGAAGTTGTAATGACGGAGTTGTACTTGTCCTCAATTTTTTTTTATTTTTTAGCAAATATCATATTACAAGTTTGCAGCTTCTATTCCATTCATTAAAATTTTTACTTGTACATTTGTAAATCTATTCTGTGAATTCAAATTTAGGACACAAGTGTGTGAATATTGAGTGTAAATTCCAACATTAAAGGTCTCAGGTGTTTTGCGACAATACCTTCATATAGTTTTCCTTACCAGAAGTCTGACTTACAGGAAGTTGGCCGTTGGGATAAGGCATCCATCAGTTTCAGGCGGAATACTCCTCCCCTTCCACTTCCTGTGTGCTGCTCTTTTCATCCCCGTCTGTTGTTAACCACTTTAGAAAGCTAGCCATAGCCAGTCGGGGTTGCGTTAGCACATCATTTAATTCTGACAGCAGTTTGCTTCAGTGACATGGACTTAACCAACGCACCAAACCACTTCAGTCTTGCTTCTGTGATACTGGGTTAACATTCTGCAAGAGCAGCATATGGCTAGAAATATGACGTTGGTCTTAAAGCTCTATGTGATGACGTTTTTGTGGTAAAACGGGAAGTGATGCGTTTTACGTAACATCCGGGTACTATGTTAGTAGACGCTAATGCTAACTACCATCGCCACCATGGACGAAGCTGCTCAAGCGAGCTCTGCTGCAATGGACAGTGTTTCCCATACATAGGCTCATCTGTGGCGCACCGCCACAATATCAGCACGGCCCCACCAAATCCAAAGTTGGTCAATGTATAGAAATTGATCTTGACATCACGTCATGACAAAAAACTGTAAACATTCATAGGTTTGACCACCACACTAAAGCATGGGATTACTGCCAAAGAGCATACAACAATAGCGCTTGTTATAAGCTCCTCACTCTCTGTCCAAGGTAATCATACACCGAAGAGAATGCGTCATCACGGGCCTCTACAATGTAACCACAACATTATCTGCCAATCGCATCTCAGAACTCAAGATCAAAGAATAAAGTCAGGCTCCAACATCCAACATAATGCCACATGCCTTGTCTAATTCAGTGCCAGCAACTCGTTTTCAGCCTTGACAGTATGTCAAATTGCACCCTCTTTCTCTGTCTCTTTCTCTCTCTACACCCTCTCTCTCTCTCTCACACACACACACACACACGCTGTACACATGCACACGCACATACACAGCAAAGACAAGCACACTGCTGCTAGACAGGTCAATTGAGTGGGCCTACACCTCTTTTCTAAACTGAATACAATTTAATACAATTCATGTCGATCAATATTTCACAAAAGTAAATGGGTAGGGGCGCAATTTATTCCCTTTAGTTGTATGATTATACAATGCAGTATATAGAAGTCATGATTTAAAAAACCCGCCCAAATGATCCTAAACCAGTCCAATATTTATCTACCCGCCCAACAACATTTCTTTTCACCCCACGCGATCAAAAGCAGCCCAATTGGGTGAAAAACCACCCAATCTGGCAACACTGGTGCAGACAGGAGAGACTATCAAGAGAGGCTACCACTGCACCAACTGGGATGTACTGCATGATTCAGCAGCTACTGGGCCCTGTCAGTGTTGCTACAGGTTAATATGCTACCTGTTAGCCTGTTAGCTCTCAATATATTGGGATAGCAACAGGATAATTTTGTTTGTTTGTAGAACTAGAACTTTTTTTTCACCTGTTAAGTCAGTATATTTAGATAAACACAGGAGAAAAATAAATAGACTTAGATATTTAGATCCGCTAAGAGAATCCCACATTAAATGTTTCTTCTGCCTCTCAGCAAGCTACTGCTTTTCTTAAGATACTGCTTTTCCTAAATACCCCAGTATTGCCACAATTGGAGTTGAATTTGCCTATTGTATGTGTCAACCTATACAGTTTCCCCATATAAAATACGTTTTTTTCATCGCCTGATTCGATTGACAAACAACCTTTATACCAAGTTTCGTGGTGTTACGTGAATCCATTCGGAAGTTATGTGCCTTTTAGTGAGGCCACGCCCCCTTTTGGCCAATGGGCGTGGAAAGTTAATCAGTTCTTCCTCTGCCCATGGCCAACCTTTCTACAAAGTTTCGTGCAAATCCGTTCATAACATTTTGAGATATCCTGCTGACGGACAGACAGACAGACAGACAGACAGACAGACAGAGGTGAAAACATTGGAGGTAATGAAATTTAAACTGACTATTGCA
>OMLI01087595.1:0-10977 GCA_900302605.1 Rondeletia loricata
ATCTGTGTAGTGTGATTGTAATCTGTGAAGAGCAGAAAAAAATGCTTGTATTCTTTGTTTCCTCCTGATTTGTTTTCAGGCAGAATGGTACAGGGCACAGAGCACCCTCTGTTCTTAACCTGATTATGCTGTTTCATGTGTAACCTTTAGATTATAACCTGCTGTTTTGGCTGGCATTTGCCACCTTGTGTATTTGGGAAGACGTTTAAGTTAAGAGTTTCCCCAAAATTCACACGTGGCACATGCCAGACAATATGGTTGCTCAAATGCATGAATAAACACTTAAGAGGCTCTCTATTGAGCTAAGTTGCCTATTGGCCGAGCGTGTCTGGAAGTTACACATGGCCAAAGTAATGAAACAGCATAGATAATCAGGTTAAGAACAGGGTGGAGGTTTTGCTTTGTTTTCTTGATCGCTCGTATTTGTACTGCATCAGCACTAATGTCAAACAAACATCCATAAGTTGAAAACTATAAACTGTACAGCTTTGATTTATATTTTGAGAGACAGCAGGCGTAGCAGAACGTTTTGATGTATAATATATGTATGCAGTGTTAAAATTGTGGGAGTTAGGACAGTTTAATTGTGTAAATTCTGTAAAAAAGCAGCCTGCTGATATTAGAGTGTGGGATGACATCACTCACTCTAGCAAGCTGAACATTCCACCAGCAATCCTTATGGGGCCAAAAAAATCACTTTTAAACTTAAATTGCAAAACAAACTATAAATCGGATTGTTATAAAAATACAAGCGCACGATTCGCGAATATGCTGAACATTTTAAAGTTTGAATGGTGTTAATAGCTTAAAAGGTTCAAAAGTTATAACGTATCAAAATGTTGGCAGAAGAATAAAGATATAAAGAAGTAAATAAGAGAATATATAGTGTGACTTGCTAAAGCAAGCACACTAATAAGAGTGTATGTGTGATGTGCTAAAGCAAGCACACTAATTAAAGAAGTAAATAAGAGTGCATACGTGTGACTTGCTAAAGCAAGCACACTAACAATGTACCAGTGTTCTATCCTACGTGCAGCAAGTGATGTCCAACCAACCAAAGTATGCAATGATGGGTCTTATAACCTAGATTTGTAATGTATCTCAAAGCAGCATGGTATAGTGAATCAAGTTTGGACAAAGTAGAGAGGCAAATCTATAAATGGTGTCACCACCAATAGCTGTGGCAGGAATAGGCCAGCAACCAGCTGTTTACGTGAAGCCATAGAGAAGCATGATTTCAACCTGAAAAAGAAGTGTGAACTTCGGTTTCTTGGATAGACACTCTATATTGAAATTAAGATTTCCATCCAACCAAATACCTTAGTATTTATACGTATCTACAAATTCAATAGGAATACCTTCTAGAGTGTTGATTGTGAGGTTAGAAGCCTTTGCACAGCTGGCGGTGAACACCATTGCCATTGTCTTATTTGTCTTATTTATGGTCCACAGTATCAAAGGCTTTGGTAACGTCTATAAACAGAGCTACACAGGTTTGTTTGTTATCAATGGCTGCTTTTATGTCATCCAGGACTTTCAAAGTAGCAGTCACGGTACTGTGGGTCGCTCTAAAACCAGACTGTATTTAATTTAAGACATTGTGATTATACAGATAGTTTTTCAGTTGAGCGGAGACTAAAGATGCCATTGTCTCAGCTAAAAGATCTAAGCTCCTGTGCCAATCCCTGTGAGGTGGAGCACAGGCGTGGCCTAGGGACCGCTCCAAACTGGCTGAGATAGTCAAAGGCCTCTCTAACCAGTAGCAGCCTCAGCCCTCTTCTTCTGGACACTGTTTGGATCCTGGTTGGTGGCCATGTCTGGGAGATTATGCAGCTGACTTTCCTCAGATAAAAGCTTCGGTTCCTCCAGGAGATGGTTCAGAACAATTCTTACCAGGCCTTGGCCTGGTAAGAATTTGGAGGCCAGAAGTTGCTGGCCTCCACTGTTTCTTATTTTTAAATGGCCCAAAAGGAACTGTTTAAAAAAAAAATTTCAATGGAAGGATTTTAGAGCAGGTTTCTGAATATAAATACCTGGGTATATGGCTGGACAACACTCTGTCCTTTTCCCATCATATTAACAAGTTGCAAGCTAAGGTCAAATCAAAAATTAGTTTGTTGTATAGAATGCGCTCTTCTTTCACTTCTTCTGCTAGACTCACCCTGGTTAAAATGACAATTCTTCCCATGTTAGACTATGGTGACACCATCTTCCGATCTGCCTGCAAAACTACTCTGCAGAAGCTTGACGTTCTCTATCATTCTGCCATCCGTTTCAGAACTCACCACTGCACTTTATATTCCTCTGTAAACTGGCCATCCTTACATACCCGTCGTGAAATACATTGGTTCATGTTAATCTACAAAACTCTCCTTGGTCGTCCCCCCCTACCTGTGTAGTTTGTTGCAATTTGCACCTGCTGCTTACAACACCAGCTTTCAAGGATTCTATTATGGACATTTTTACTTGTAACTGCTGCCTAAACTAGTACTTGTCTCCTGCTTGCCTGCTGTGGCTGTTTTTGTTTTTGTTTTGTTTTGTCATGTTTTAAATGTTTTAATTTTGTTTTAACTTTGTTTTTTGTTTTTTACCCCATATCCCTCAAAAGACTGTGCCTTTTGCCAGGTCGCCATTGTAAATAAGAAGTTGTTGTTAATGTCTTATACCTGGTTAAATTAAATTTAAAAATGACGCAGTCAGAGGAAGGACTGCTTGCCTGCTTGTGGAGGCTCTGCTTAAGTAAAAGGTGGTGAGAGGTGTTGTATTTGTCCACTAGGTGGCAGGAGTGAACATCTCAACCCTTTGTCGAAATACTACTATTACTACTAAGAAGAATAAAAAAATAAAATACCATAAGAAAAAAATAGGTAGGAAAAAAGAGGAAAATACACTTTCTGTACAATTGTAATAATGTGATGATCTCCATAGGGCATTTCAGGTTTGATACTTGACCTCCTGTTGCTTAGCAATAAGCCATAAAGTCCAGTAGGTGGCGGTACATGTCCATAGATGTAGTCTATGTGCCACATATACTGTACATAAAGCATCATGGAGCCAAATCAGTACAATCTTCAACACTTTCACAAATTCGTGTCATTCTCTGCATAAATAGCCTCATAACATTGTGATGAAAGTTTATATTATAGTAACATTTAAATATTTTAAGATCTACATTATACTGTATTCCTAGGCTGACTTTTTCTTCTGAGTTTACCATCTACTGTAAAAGTCCCTTTATCCCTTTATCGTTCATAAATTGGCCAAAGGTTGACTGAGCTCCAGCACTATTTTTAATGAAGCAAAATAATTTTGTGATAATTTTTATTAGATAGTGTCTTCGGCCCCTGGACTCTTTAGGCTTTGGGGGTATTTCAAGAACAGGCCCTCATCATTCAGACATGCTGGAAGGAAGCTCGAACCCCCCTCTTACTTTCCTTCAGAGACTATTACTGTGACCAGAGGGAGGAGATGTTTTGTGGCTGAACTACTGTAGCTTACAAAGACACCAACACCTTCAGTGGGGATGGATGAGTCAATCATTAGGCACTTTAAAAAAAAAAAATATTAAACTTCTCTGAACTTTAATTTACCTGTAAGTTTTCTCTCAAGCAGAAAACTATTTGTGACCTTGGGCAATGCCATTACACATAATCTTTATCTGTTGATTCCAGCACTCATAAGGGTTATAGCACGTCTATACGGAGTGACATTTCTTGGCCAGATCTCTCTTGAAAGAGTGATATTTAATCCACATAATTATGATCCACTCCAGTAAATACCACCATGCTACATTTCAAGATGCTGAGTTAATGCTGTCCATGGAATTGTGGAATCAATCATTGGAAGATGTACTTTGTTTCTCTGTGTACTTACACAGGAAAGGCCTACAGCATGGTAATGGTAAACAAACAAACAAATAAAAAATAGTTCTACCACACACTTGCTGAGTCAAACTATCAATGAATTAAACAACTGATCAATCACCATCCCACTAAGTTTCATCTAATATTTTCCTATCTTGTCTTTCCACATTTTAGATGGGAAAAAAAAGAGAAGGCCAATGTGATTATTTCTGCTCAGAAGAGCCTAATGACTGAATTATTGTAGTTCAGGACAGTGGCTGCCAAGCTGAGGTCCAGGGACCCCCAGGGGTCCTTGAGGGGGTTCCAAAGGGTCCCCAGCAATATGAGCAGTAGTTTAAATTCTCCATTATTTCATCCACTGGACAATGAGCAAAAAACAGAATGTATTTTAAAAAATTTGATCAGAGGTTTCACTGCCCCCTCCCCACCTACAGAATAGACAGTTATGTAATTCTACTGAATCATTACTTACAATAAAAATCGTACAAGTTGGTGTTCCTCAAGACAACATCTTAGTTGCGGGGTCCTTGACATGGAAATAATGTTTGGGATTCAGCACAAATGGTAATGTTTGTAAAAACAACACAAGGTGGCGTTGGTGCTGTATTTTTGAGCTCATGAGTGCTGTTGGCAGACCTGTGCAGAGAGTCATTCTCAAGATAATTACATTCTTTTAATCAGAGGAAAGGGGAAAATGCCATTTCAACTTTTCCCAGGTTGGCATAAAGATTTCATTTTTTAATTCTTATTGTTACTACAACTGCAGTGTTACAACCACAGAAACACTGAAACAAGCTGCAGAATGTGGGTGGAGACCGGCCTTCCGTATCATTAAATATGAACGTAAATCAAAGCCATTTCCCCACAACCTAAAATAACATTTCCATCCACTGTGGTGTCCTCAAGTTGACAAACACATTTTATGCTCCTCCCAAAACACTTTCAATATCATTATAGCAGCTAAAATATATTATGCAAACTGTGTAAACTGTATGAGTTTTCTAAACCACAGCATCTACCAAAAGTTCTGTAAGTTAACCATATTCATATTCAGATAATTCAGCGCATTTCTACTTTAAGTACACTTTTTTTGTATGAGAGAAAAACAAAAAGATCTGAAAAACTGATATTGTGGATTGCAGGACCAGTTATTATTATGTAGTGCATGGTAAATATGAAAGTATTTGGTAAGCATAATCTCCTTGTCCACATTTAATCCTAATATTGACTAGCTAAAATATGTACCATGAAAGCTGGCATAAAACATTTACCATTACCATTATCTTTCAAATTCACTCAAATGGTTCCAAAATTCAGCATCATTCTATGTATACTCCCTTGGAAACTTTTTTAATTTGAAATGTTTAGAGATTGTAATCTAAGACATGCTATTGATTTACACACACACTGCTGCTTTACAGGTTATGTAAGTGTTATGTAAGTATGGGTTGTTATGAGGAGCCATCAGATTGGCTGGCTACAACACGTTTAAGCCATCAGGCAGAGAAACACAAACGTTCATTTCCACAGGGAAAAAAAGCTTTATTAATATTTTAATATATATCAACAATACTTTATAGACAAAATATGTACAACAAAACAACCTTGTGTTACATCTCAAAATAAAAATCCCAAGTACCTCTTCCTATACAAAACTATTATTTTTGTTTCAACATTACATTCACTCTCTTCTCTTTGCCACAGACACAAGATGTAATGCAAATACATTTAAACATCTGCCATCGTTGTGTCTGCTTTAAACGAGTAAAGGCAACAGCATGAACTAAGATCAGGCTTAACTTGACCGGGAATTTATGGGCATGATGCAAATCAGGGTGAGCATAATGCTATGTACACGTTCTCTTGGCATACAGCAAGTGACCTCAAACTCCCTCTACTAGCAATGCAAATACACTCAGTGGGTCATGTATCAAAAATAGAGATGTACAAGTAGTATAAACAAAATAATTACAAGACATTACTTCACAGGAACTCCATCTAGTTGCACAAATAGTAATCTGTCACAAACTCAAATCTAAAAAGCATGTATGGCTGCATCACTCTTCCAACAGACATGAGTGACACGCCTCGTATGGTGACAACGCCCTGAATTCTTTGAACAATAATGAACAGTTGTGTCCATTTAGCTGCAAGGTAGTTGATGGGTGAAAGGAGCAATGTATTTTATGACATCTCTGGTCAACATTAACCAGACATTTATTTGGTAACATTCTAGTCTAAAGAATGTGGTTTGTTGCAGTTACAGGAGCGACAAATGCACAACAGGTAGATCCTCCAGTCACGGATCTACAGCAGGTAATAATGCAAGCAGCATCTACAGGGGGCTTTTGTTCAATCTTTACATTCATGTGCAAAGGAATCATTCTCTTATCTTTGAATTGGCCATCTTCACAGTGTTTCAGAGCCGTGCAACAGGCGATCTGTGAGCCTTCACATGGGCAGCGCTTCAGGGTGCCCCCAATTGTCCCCTTTCAGTGTACGAGGAGCTGACGATAAAGGGTGGTGACCACTGGGGTTCTGTGTGGGAGTCAGTGTTCATTCTCAGCAAGAGCGAGAGAGATCTGATGGGCCAAACCACTGCTGTGGTGTTGGAGGGATACCAGTGCTTTTGTGTTTGCCTACCCTCCCCTAGATGCTTTCCAGTGGGTCAACCATTCAATCCCTAACATTTGAAGGGCAGGATTCAAACAGAAACAAAACCGTTTAATCTTTGGTTTCCAAGTTCAACGGGGGAACCTGCTTTAAAGCTTGGAGAAGAGCGGGTGAGTCCATGGGAGTCTGGTGGAGCACTGGGGATCCTGCCCGAGGGGACATCACCATAGATGAGGGGTGCGTTTCTGGACGCAAGCTAGCTGCAGAGGCACTCATGCCCGGGTACATAATGGGCATGCCGCCGGGATACCAGCATTTCTCCAGCAGGGGCAGATATGCTGCCGCTGCTGCAGCTGCCGGGGGGATGAGGTAGAAGGGCATGCAAAATGGAGGTTGGTTGGGGGAGAAGCTCATGTAGCCGCCGGGACCTCCTGCCATTTGCACAGAGAAAGCCTCGTCCTCCGAGGAGTCAGACCTTGACTTCTTGGCCTGGGGCTCATCACCCTCCTGCTTGATGGCATCACCCATCCTCTCGGACGGAGCGTGCTTGAGTTCCCCTTCCTTGCCGTGGTATTCTGGCCGCTGAGCTTTGGGGTCACGCTTTTCATGTTCCCCCCCATAGCCACTGTCAGTGTCCGTGTCACTGCCGCTCTGCTCCCCTGTCCCTTGGGGATAAGTCCTTTGAATGACGGGCACACAGTTCTTGGCGTGGCCCTCAGAGGCCCTGGGGATTTGCCCGGTGGGGTTCTCCAGCTTCTCTGGAGCTCTATGGACAGGCTCTTCTGGGTGCGGGCTGACACGATGTTGCAGGACCTCAGCTGCTACCTTGTGGATGTGGCTGATGACATGGGAGGGGGTCAGGTCCCTGCTGCTCTCCTGGCTGCCCAGGTACTGAAGGACCTCCTTTGCACATAAGTGGAAGCCGGAGCGGAACATCTCCTCACTGCTCTCTGCGCTATCACCGCCTTGATCACCTGCTGGATTAAAAATGTACGCTTAAACACCATGTTGATCTTTATTGATACATCCAACAGAACTCTCTGTTGATGATAAACACAATCTAATGATAAAGGATAATAGGCTGCTTGTCTGAATTTTATTTCTACACGACATCATGGCATCAAACTTACTGATTTGCCGGCCATTCTGCAGGGCGATAATTTTCTGCTGCTGCTGTTCAAGGAGAGCACTCAGGGCTTTGACATGCTTGAGAGTGAGTTCCAACACCACAGCTTTCTCCAAATGACCCAGCGTCTAAAACAGGAAGACCTTCCGATAAGCATGTTGATCTTTCTTATGTAACACATTCTGCAGCTGAACAGAGGACAAGCCTCTAAGGCCCAGGAAGCCAGGCAATCCGCGCACACACTAAAACACAATAGCATAATATAAAATATAGAATTTAGACCAATATTTTTTATAGACATAGCCCAATGAAATTAGCAAAATTACAACATTTAAAAATAATCATTCAATATTTTGCTATCCCCGCCCACGTCTAAGAAACCACAAGCATGAAGCAATTGTTTTTTGAGACTCCAAAACAGCCTAACTCAATCCAAAGCCTGAAGCAAAGGGGCAATCAAACTGTTCAGCAGAACCATGTGGTGTCTCACATTGTGTGGCTCTGACCACACATGCCATACATAGAAGATAATACTCACTGTAAGCTTAAGATGTTCTGGCAACAAATCCTTCAGCTGGGCAATGCATTCGTTGATTCTGTCACGTCTTTTCTTTTCAATCAGTCGGTGTGGCAACTTGTATGTCTCCTGAAAGGGGGTTGAAATGTTGTCATGTTGTTGAAATCCAGGCTATTCAGTTTGATATTCATGAATTGGGCCCTAAATATGGCAAATAGCAATGGTATTTGGTATTTATTATAAGTATTATTTGTATGATAACTTTCATTTACCTTATTGTCATCCCCGCGCTTCATGCCCCTCCTGGGTTTGTACACATACATAGGAAAATCCATTCTTTGGGGAGAAGATAGTCAGTTAGTCATTTGTTGGGCTATTTTAGGATTGAGTATGATGTCTTTTATATATTAAAAAAAATAGAATAGAATAGAATAAAATAGAATAGAATTAGATATTTTCCTCTTACCCTTGCATGTCTGCTATATCCAGCGATGGGTGTTTTGGCATACAAGGAGGTGGTTGCGCACTGGTAATCCTCTCCATTTCGCTTAACTGTGAAACCCGATAGCACAGTTAAAATATCCTTCAAATGTTCAAAATATGCCTTTGCAAGTCGCACTTCAAAACGAGACCGAAAACAAACAAACAAACAAAGTATCCCCTGTTGGTAACAGTGTCGTCGTGTCCAGTGTGTTCTCCCACTGTGGCGGACTGGCGCGCTGTTGTCACCCCGCGGTCCGGGCTCGGCAGTAATAGTCTAGAGAGGCTCCACGCCCGCCTGGTGTGTGTGTGAGAGAGCTGGGTGGGTTTTGACTACGTGTTAAATAAACCCTGTGACTGCAGGCACGTCTCTCGACGGTGAGACAGACCCGGCTCCGTCACATGAGCCTCACGTGTTGGACGGTGCTTTCAACGCCCCCTCGCCCTCCTCCTCCCTCGACTTGGTGGAGTTAGTACAACCCATTTCGGTAGTACAACCTCCCCTCCTCCCCTCCCTCCACCGGGTCCGGGTCCCGTGTACCACCATGCTCCGGCTCGCAGGGCGGAACGTGCGAGCCGACCGTGTTTACATAGACAGAAAGTAGGGCAAACATCCCCTTGTCAACTGTTATTATGGGGTAAAAGCTTGTTCACTTTTTTTAAAAATTGCAAAATATATCAGTGTAGCCTATAGGACGAGGGCCCAAACTGACAAACAGCGATAGCAACAACAAAACAATAATACTGATACTGCAAGTAATAGCTTTTTGGCACATTCACATCCCGGTTAAGGCTATGAGGTGTGGATAGGCTTAGGCAATAGACCTTGTAATCCTATACACATTTTTTGAAGGTTAGTCTATACAAATATCACATACAAGGTTCCTATATGTGATTCCATAGGAGATCAAAAAAAACAACATGAAGTAGGCCTACGATAAGGCCACTATAAACTAATTATTGAGCGCCCTATAGGAATATTATAGGAATATTGATTTTTCATTAGGTTAGGTCCAACAACAACAACAACTGCTACTACTACTACTAATAATAATAATAGGCCTAATAATACATGGTTTCGACTGTAAGGTATGAATAGGCTGTAAGAGTTAAGTATATATTTTGACATTTAGGCCTATTGGTCTATACCTTAATGTTATTTATTTTTTAACATAAGCATAGTTGAACCCCTCAGTAGACAACAGTTTGTTGGCACTGACCAGGCTCTCATAAACTACACGAGACTAGGCAGATCAGAAACTCAACATCCTAACGCCTGATATCAAATCGTGTCAAATAATGCGCGTGGCACTGAATAAATCACAATGACTTTATATGTTACAATGTGGGCAATCACGTATCGGTTATGTATCACATGTGTCGCCGTACATGTGTCACGCGCTCAGAGTGGACACTGTGTTGTTTCATACTGCAGCCTACCCATTTGCTGTTACACGTGCACCTGCGGCGGGATGAGTCTGTCGCTGAAGTAGATCGGTTTGTTGATACCGGCTGTACCGGCCTGTCACGTTGAGCTCCTCATGGCGGAGAGAACCGAGGAGGAGCAGATCCCTGCCGCTGACGTCACACACGCACACAACCGCGCGCGCCCGACTGGTCGGTTACATACGAAACGGAGGTCTGGCGGAGTTCCAACCCGGAAGCGAGGGAACGGGAAAAAGGTGTTCTTACCCAATGAGAAGAAGCCCACTCTCCCTCACCTTCGACTCAGTCTGCCATCACTTATTTTGAGTTGCAGTTAAACGTTTACCATAATAAAAGTTTCTTCCTGTTTCTGTTATCAGCTGCACGACTAGAAAAAAACCCAAGACCGTGTGCAAAGCCACGGAACAGCCGGGCACCTATGTAGCTTGGAGGGGAATGTGCATATCGCCACCCACTGGAGCAACTTGCAGTGTAAATGCCATTGTCAATACAATATTCTCACAGGAAAAAAGAGGCACCAGCAGAGTGTCCAAAACTAATTCCTGGCTTGACAGAAAGACTCAGACTCTGCACACCTGTGTTACCTCCTCCAGATTTGGCTCTGAACCACAGTTGACTCGTAACTGGTAACATCTAACTACGTCTATCATCCGGTTCTTTTCTGTATATAAGGAGTCAAAAGACGTTTCTCTCTTGGGCAGGGCATTTATTACCTCTGTTAACATAAAGCATATACATTTCACTGGGCTGGCCGTCTTCATTAGCTTTCTCTACCGACTGCTAAAACACACACTGTCTACGGACTTTTTCTCCATCTATCCCCAAACACGAAGAAACTTGGCTGCCCTCACTACCCAGAATGCAACACTCAAAGTAACAGGCAAACATTTTAACACCTGGCTCTCCTGGAGGAGAGATAGTTTTTCATGATA
>OMLI01087597.1:0-15384 GCA_900302605.1 Rondeletia loricata
GTATAATATAGCAATATATCGATATCGAATCGCCCCATACCAGTATCGAATCGTATTGGTATCGAATCGAATCGTATCGTATCGTGACCCATTGTTTCGATATCGAATCGTATCGTGAGATCCTTGCCGATACCCAGCCCTACAAGACATACAGTACAGAAACAGTTAGCAGCCTACCTATTCTATTTATTAAGCTAAATGAAGTTATTGTTTGTGAAGATAATGTTATTATCAGCTTAATATGCCTTGAATTAATGCTTAAACGGCCGAGATTTTGTAAAACTGTCCCTTAAAATGTAGACTATGATAAATGGTACCAATGATCTCTTACTTCTGAGTGATTTTTAACGACTGAAATACAACCCAAAAAGCTTGGCTATACTGTGTGTGTTCGCATCAAATCATTTGGCCCACCTCTGAAATCAATCAATGCGATATCCTTTTTCAGTCTTTCGGTTAAATTCATGGACAGCCTCAATAAGTCTGGGCTAGTCTATGGTGGAATAAAATATGCCAGCACATTGGCTTATTTGTTGCAAAATATTTGTTAGCGCCTACTCTTTATGTAGACTACCGAGCCTATCGCTACCATCGCAATGAAATGCCTCCTGTCCTTACTCATGAAGATGTGGTTATTCGTTTACCATCTAGGACTATAGGCTATAATCACTTTAGTAATGCAGGGAATTGCTGATAGTGAGTTTGGAAAAGTTTGGCCCCATTTACAACAAAGTGTAAATGCAATGTGTCTCCAATCCACATATAAGAGCTACGCAAATGGGAATAAACGTTTGTGTGCAAATCCAACCAGGAAACATACACAAAACCAACAGGCAGCTCCAACAGTAACATATTTGTCCAAAATGGATTGTCAGGATACTGATGGGGAACAAGCGAGACGAGGTGTTTACTGTCAATTTTAAAGAACGTAAATATTACCAGAGGAGGTGACATGCGTGGCATTCTGTGGAAAGAGAAATTGGATTCCAATGTGTATACCGGAGACGCATTTTAATGCTTGGTGTAAAATGTAATTCAGCTACATCTAGAGACAATCCGGATACGAGATGCATGTTAATGCAAGGTGGAAAGGGGGCCTACATGTGTAATACATTGTTGTTTGCCAAACACAGGTAGGAACACTGAACTATATGCCTCCTGAAGCCATCAAAGACACTTCATCCAAGCCGGGGCAAGCAAGCTCAAAGGTACTCTTACTCAGCCAATTCAGTGATCAGTGCAGTAATATTTGATTTGGAGAAGAGTGGTGAAATATTTTTCTAATTTTGTTCCTAAGATCAGTCCCAAAGGTGATGTGTGGTCCCTTGGTTGCATCCTGTACTGTATGACCTATGGGAAGACTCCATTTCAACGCATCACCAATCAGATTACCAAGCTGCATGCCATCATCGATCCTTCCCATATGATCGAATTTCCTGACATTTCAGAAAAGGATCTGCTGGATGTGTTGAAGGTGAGAGAGCTCGACTCAATTCTGGGATCGCTGCATTGATGTAAACACAATGGATACTGGATGAGACCATATATGGAATATGGTACCTTCACTTTTTGGCAAACAAGCTCTGATCAACTGACCATTGTGCAATGAGAGGATTGGTAGCAGTTTCACCTCATTATATCCAGTATTTAGTGCTATTGAAATTATGCAAAGCTAGCTTATACTGTCCGCTGAACATTAGAGTTAGACCGATGCATTGGTTTGCAGACATATTAAAAATCAGATTGGTCAAGTCAGTGTTGTTGTGACCCTCCAATATGATGCAGTTTGATTACATATTTATTGTATAATTGAACAACACTACACGGGTTGTCTATGGGAAGCCCTTAATCTGAATTGATTCTATTGCGACATTATGATCGGATTCCACACAAGTAGGTATCATCATTATTATCCTGATTTTCAAAGGAGAGTTTTAGATTCCCATGGTCTAAATGCGTTTTTGTGTTTTTTATGTGCATGAAATAAATGTATAGATATTGAATATCATCACAAAATATCTGATACTGGCAGCTTCAGCACAAAAACTCACATTGGTCGAACCCTGCTAAATATACACTGTGCTAATTAATCAGCATCCACCATAGTGAACTAAATAAATAGTATACAAACTGAAACATTCTACCACTATTGTTGCACAACGTTAAGCAGATGGAAAAGCTTATTTGCCAAAAAGTCTGTGTATTCTTTCAAATCTGTGGATTGGAACAGTGGCTGACTTAGAAGTGTGATTGATGGATCATCTCATCTCATTTTCTGTTGTCTGATTCTGCCAGAGATGCTTGGTGCGAAACCCCAGAGAGCGAATCTCCATCGTTGAACTTCTGGAACATCCATACCTGCAGCTTCAGCCACAACCAGGTACACACACACACTCGACAATACTGTGCATCTGTGTGCTACTACTTAAAAGCCAATTTAGCTGATTATCATGTGACACTGAGCTTGATTCACCTCCCTGCTTCAGAAAATCCATGTAACAGTGATCTCAAGAAAATCCTAATGGACCTTGCAGCCCTCCAGTCTCCCAACAGCATCGTCAGAGCTGCTAATGTAAGCTTAACTTGATAGAACTACAAGTTGATTGAGAATTAGTAAGAATACATTACTTTTCTCCAACCCTTAATTTCTGTGCTACTAATTCTGCTTTCTGCAATTCACAGAATTTGGCACAAATGTGCAGCAGCGGCAGGAAGCTGGACGTTGCAGAGTGTGTGAAGTCGTCAAGCCAACTATCCTGGAAAATGTGATGGGGAGGTGGTTTTGTCTTGTTTTTAACCATTTCTTGTTATCCATTTTTGAGAGCTCTTTCATTTCTTAACCACTGAATTGCAGTAACAATATCTTGTATTGTAAGATGTATTACTAACAAGTCTGTTTGTATGTTTATTTCCTGGAATCAAAATCATTGCATTGCTTTGATTGCTTCATTTTTCCTTATCCTCCTCTGGTAACAAATGTAAGCCAGCAGCATACTCAAATAAACGTACTTGTATCCTTTAGAGTTGGTGTATTTGTGTCAGCTGAGTTAAAGGTATTGGCGACTGTAAACACTGACAAAGTACTTTATTGTAACGCACATTCCTCTTTGTGAGAAGGGAAAGTCCTCATGTTGCCCTTAAAGCCCACTGAGAAAGGCTTGACACCATGGTGAATTTATCAAATGTAAAATTACCTTACAGAGCACACTGAATTAAACATGATCGGGATTCTGTTTCCGTATGAAAGTCTTCCTTTACTGATTGTAAATTCTTGTGTCCTGCTGTAGACTAAACTGAATTGTTAGAATGCTATATCCCAATGGACTATTATAAAATAAGATGAAACTTTAATGATCCCCATGGGGAAGTTGGGTAGGTTAGTTTATTATTGTATTCAAAAACATCTGTTCTGGTAATTTATGCAGGTAATTCATGAACAAATATATTTGTCAACTTGAAATGGATTAATATTTTCCAAATGTATTCTTATTGGATACCCATAAGAAAAGTTACAAGAATACAAACATTCAGAGCCTATAAGAGTACTTATGTTTTCTAATTTTGTTATGCATAATAGAAAGTTGTGGATTGGGTTTTTCTACATAACGAATGCAAGCAGCAGTAGTGTTGGTTTCCCTCCCAATAAGAATTCATGAATGGCCAACTACCAAAAGTAGCTTATCTGTGGAATAAAAATGTAACACCACTAGATCATTTTCTTTATGCATACCTTGCTTGAAAATGAGATTTTTTCCCCTGAATATTATGATGTAGAATATCATAATTATGAGATATACTACATCATAATATTGAAAAATTCTCACTTGATGAAAAGAAACCGTTATGTGCCGGATTTTCTTTTAACAGGTGGCGGAAATGGGCTTCCATAGTAACAACTGCTTAAGAGATTCAGGAATGGGTGATTATTTTGTCATGTACTGTAAGGCTATGTTGAATAGGCCTTTTGGGGGCCTTGAAAGTCATGGAGTGAGTTCAGAGATTTTAACATCATTTTGGGGGATTTGTTTTAAAAAACTGCCATAGCATATAACATACATATTTCTGGAGAGCTCTTCATTACGACAGTGTTTGCTTAGGAGATCTCTAGAGTCTAGGAAATTGTGTTTATGGATCATTTTGGCGATTTTCACCTACTTGTCCAGTCAACTGCAGTTGGGGATGCTAGTTTTTGGTCTACCACTCATCCTAAAACAAATGGCCTATAGTTGAGCAATGTCATTTCAGGCTGCAATACACTTAATATGCATTTTCACACTATATCCCAAAGGACAGCACTGCATCTGTAGCTATTAGCTACAATCTCTCAGGTCTTGAATCTGGTTGCACCCAGACTGTAAAAACAGGCTGCAACACAATGCTGCCTTCAAGTCCTCCTCATGAGATCCTACTTCTAAGTTTGGGGGAAGAGAAAATGTGCATTAGCATTGATGTTTTAATGAATTTATCAACCACAAGTTATTGTATCACTCATAGATGCACAAAAATGTGCTACAACTAAAAATTTAACAAAGTGAAAACAGAAACATGCAACAATACTAATTATTTACACAGAATGTCAAATAATAACACAATGAATTACATCACTTTTACCATCAGTCGTTGACAGGGCTTCCGTGATCTCCGCTACGGCAACTCAGGTAATGGAAATTCCCACTTTCCCATTTGTGATAAACACATTGTTGAGTCATGTGGGGACTTCTCTCTTCCACGCGCACCGCCCTCCGTTTTGACCAATCACAGCCCTTTTCTGCACATGGATGCTGACAAGAAGAAGAAGCAAGAGCTCTCACTCTGCCACTATTCCTGGGTACCACCGTCGTCATTGCGAAGCGCAGCCGGGTACTTATTCATACTAAGGGACTGCTCTTATGGTCAATAATTTAAACGCTGTGAGATCTTCCACGACAATGAAGGTATATTTGGACCAGAGAAAACACAAATCGAAAACATTGTTAACATCCAGAGCTAAAATCAAAGTTTTTATAATAGCTAGTTTTTGAGAAAAACAGCTTTATTTCACGTTTCTGGCAGCTCGGTTAGGTACGGAAAATTTTAGGTAATCTTAGGTACATTTTTTAGGTGAGCGCGTGCATGAGGGTTAACGCCCACTTTCGAAGACCGGAGTAGGCCGTTTTTTGCAAATGAGTGATGCGTTTTCTTAATAGACGATCTTTGGATGCTGTCACCTTGTCCTTCCTGGTCAGTCACAAGTTACAATAACAGAGATGGCGGGCGCTGCACGGTTTCTTATCCGAGGTGGAAACTCGAAAGTTTCCATCGCCAGTGTTAGCAGTGGGGCTCAGAGCTGTTTCGGGGCCACGCTGCTGAAGTTGTCGCCGAGCTGCAACTCCCATGCAAAAACACAACGAAGGCATGCCGCGCACTTCACCTTCCAGCCAGACCCCGTTGTGACACAATACGGTGAGTTGGCTAACAGCTAGCCGATTGAGCTAACGTTAGCTAGCACTGCAAATGTACCTACCGTAGCTGTCAGAGTCTGACTGGATAAAGATAGGTGAAAGACCATTATCTCTGGAGACATTTCTGGTTAGGTTATGTGAAAGACTTGTTAATTAGTTAGTTCACTGTCCATTCTGTTATCTAGCTTAAAGACCTGTCAACCTGTCAGCTGGCCAAATGGCATGTAAAACTCAACGCCATACCTTTAGCGTCCCTTTAGGCTTTGGGGCTGAATTAAGGGTAAATTAACGTTAGCATTCGGGTAGCCTCGCGAGCCAGTGTCGTTTTTCACCTTCGCTTTCGCTTCGTTCAACAGCATTCGGGTAGTGTATTGCGACCTCTAGGTGGCGATAATGAGCACATTGAGCACACGCAGGTGTAAAACACAGCAAAAGAAGGAGAACACTGAAAAATTCAACGCTTCACAGACTTTATTGACAGAAAGTTGCTCATACATGACAAACGTTGATTTTTGTGAAACCAAAGGCATGCAGATACAAAGAGGATGACCCAAGCTGTCTGTAGAGGTGCAATATTGGTGAGTTTATCGCCATTAAATACAATCAGATACGACTTATATTTTCATGTATAGGGCAGTCTATGGAGGGAGTTTCGACTAAGAGGTATCCTCTTTTGCGGCTAGGATCTACTGGTAAAGTCAGCATACAAGTGATCCACCAAGCAGCACTTTTTCAATGAGTTTCAACACTGCTCGCTTCCGCCATCAAATGTTTGTTTTAGTGGAAGAAAGCTGTGGGAATAACAGGCGAACCAACAGGTGAATCATTAGCAAGTGTCATTTCTGTAGCATCATTACTGGAATAACGTGTATGGTCACCTGTAGTTATGTTAGACACCAAATATTGAAAACTATGGCCTCAGGCATTCTGTACTGATTGATTGATTGATTGATTTTATTTTATTATAGTGTCATACACCATACTGGTATCCAGCCCACATGGGCTTACAAGACACTGTAAAACAAGGTGATCAAACAAAAGGTACAATACTGAAAACAGAGTGCATGTTGTCAGTACATGTACAATTCACCTTCAAATTACATTACAATGAATTTCAATATCGTAGTATCCAATATCTCATTCAGAATAAATAAGGATTCCTTCCTTCTTTCCCATGCCCTAGAGATATATTGGGCAGTGTCAAAGTCATGTTTTCTAAACAGATATTCAAGTCTTTGACCATCCTCCATCTGAAATAAATCAAAATGAATTAGCTTATCGCACAACTTGATTCTTAAATCATTATATAAAGGGCAATAAAACATAAAGTGAATTTCATTTTCAGTCTCATCTAAGCCGCAGAGTGAACATAGTCGCTCTCTGCCTCTGGGGTCTTATTATATCGTCCAGTTTCAATAGCAAGGGTTAATGTACCTGATCTTAACTGTGCACATAATTTGTTAAATACAAATGCACTGTACACATTTGCTGAGCACTGTATGATTGTTGTTAGTGTAAAATCCTATACAAATTATTTTCTCATCCAAAACCATTGTAGGCCCAACCCAGAAGATGAACTTGTTCCAGTCCATTACCAGTGCCTTGGACAACACTCTTGCCAGTGATCCTACGGCAGGTAGGAGGCAAAAAATGGAAATGTCATTTTATCGCTGTTATTGGATTAAAACTTCTAAAACGTTATTCCTGTTCCCTCATTAACAACCATGCATTTAAAACAATTATTTTCAGACTCTTTAGCCTGAATGGCCTCAAGATGTTGCTGCAATTTATTTTCATCTTGTGTCTGAATGTGACCCATGCAAAACCTTGAGGAGGAAATCTCAACCATATACCGTGTGGCAAGATGCGGCTGGTCAGAAACGGGATCTGATAGGATGCCTTGCTCCTTGAAACTCATACAAAACACATATCTAAAAAATGGGCACTAAAAGATTTGATTTCATTGTCAAAATCAACTTATAACATCTGAGAATTGGATCACTCTATGTCCACCATGATAAGGAAATGGAAATATTGTGTCACAAATTTGTTTCACATTACTGTACATTGTTACAATGTGTTCCATTGGTTGCATTTGCACTCAATATGCAAGTAAATATAAATGAATTGCAGTGGCATCCTGAGGCTGTTTGGGCTAATAGATGCCAGGATCAGGGAAAGTATTCAGCACATTTGCCTTCAACTTTAGTAAACCAGATCGTCATCAGCAGCAGCAACTGAATACCATTGGATATTGCCTATTCTAGTCTTACATGTAGAAGGTATTAATGTAGAAGAACAGGGAAGAAGCTGCAATTCTAGTCTTACATGTAGAAGGCATTAATGTAGAAGAACAGGGAAGAAGCTGCAATTCAGTCTATCATAAGTAGACATGCACTTGTCTTTTTGATCTGCAGTCATCTTTGGGGAGGATGTGGCCTTTGGAGGAGTATTCCGATGCACAGTGGGTCTGAGAGACAAATATGGTAAGAAGCTTGACCTCCCTTCTATCTCCATACAAAAATCACCACTACAGAATCTGTCAGTCAGCAACTTGTGCCTGAATCTGCTGCACATGATTTTACCACTAGGTAGCAGCAGAGCACTTTAAAGAGCCTCAACCTCCTCTCTTGCAAGCTCATATTAGTGTTCACTGTTCACCTAGAGGTCCAAAAGGTTCTGTTTGCACTTATTTGTCCATTGTAATTTGTCGGACACCTTTAACAAAATTACTATGATGTATACTGATTTGTTTTGCCTTTGACATACTTTTATTCAGTGTTTTTTCTGTCTTTTTTAATTTTGTTTTAGAATTGAGTCTTGCCTCTTCTGACAGTCTGCTTATTGCCCCCAAGTGCTTTGGTTTTGGTTTATTATTTTGTTATTTATTTTTGTGGAAAGGCATCACAAATCACCCATAGTTGGCTTTGCCTTTTTGTTTTCATTGTGTTGACCTTCGGAGAGGGATCATTATTTTCCATCTCATCCATGTAGACGGTGGTGAGCGCAAAGCTGATTTTATCCCTCTCATTACTGAAAGGGATGGTACACACCTCTGCTACCTACAGCCATTATACAACATGGGGCTTATTGCAAGTGGACAGCATATGAATGTCTTTTTACGAGGCTGATTCATTCACCTCAGTGATACAGCTCTTCCACCGCTGGGTAGTGGCGACTGCTGCGTGTTGTTCTCCTGGAAACAACAGTTCCCATTGACTGAGCACTCTGGCTACCATCTTCCCCTCATCAATGTTTAGCCTATTTCACTGAGATGAGCATCAGTGTCTGACAGCACAGACTTCTAAAGGTCACCAAACACAGGAAATACGTTTCGTGTTTGTGTGAGAGCCAGCTTGTGTTTAGATGAGCAATCTAGATTGGGGTAAAAACCTTTAGAAATGCATTTGATAGTTCATACATTTCACAAATGTTATTCTGTTCTTGTAACATCACTTAGTAGTTTTTGTTCTTGTTGTTTATTAGTAGCCTTGTTAATAGTCAAAGCCTTGATGACGCTCCCAGAAGCACGCACACCTAGGTTATTTACTGTCACATTCACATGAAATGGATATTTGGTTTTGGGGTGGCTGTAGCTCAGTAGGTAGAGCAGTCGGCCAATGATTGGCGGTTCGATTCCCGCTCCTGCTGAGTTCACATGCCGGTGTGTCCTTGGGAAAGACACTTAACCCCTTACCCACCTTGCCTCGTGTGAATGCGTATGAATGATCTTGGTGGTGATCGGAGGGGCCGTTTGGTGCACACTGGCACCCACGCTTCCGTCAGTCTGCCCCAGGGCAGCTGTGGCTACAAACGTAGCTTACCACCACCGGTGTGAATGTGTATGAATGAGTCATGGTTTCTGTAAAGCGCTTTGGGCATCACACTGTGTTGAAAAGGCGCTATATAAATCCAAGCCATTATTATTATTATTATATTTGAGGTAGTCTGAGAGGTGAAGTTTTGATCACGTTAATTCCTCCGAGGGCTTGTGGTGCTGTGGTTGTTAATTGAGCTTTGTGGGCACATAGCAGGGCACACAAGGCCTGGGTTTCACTGCTCAGAAGCACACTTCCCATCAAAACAGAAAAGGACTTGGCAAATACACAAAGGATGAGAGCAAAAATAACATTCCCAACCCAAATTTAGAGTCCCACTCCTGCGGCTCTTGGTCAGATTATAGGGTGGAGAATGGAAAAATAGTTTTTCTTCTGTTTTTACTCCGAGGGGGTTGAGTATGTGTCACAGGCTTGGTTAGCTACTGCTGAGGAGGAGTCATCAGCTTGTCATTTCACTTATTTTAGGACCGCATGGCATTTTAAGAGTGTACTTTCCACTCTCATCACTCAAGTGTGTGGCGTAGGCAGTGCTCTCTTATCCGTTAAACACTGTCATTTCTCAGGTGCCCTTGCACAAATGTGCTCAAATTACTGGTCCCACTGAATTAAATGATTTATTTGCAGGGTAATTCAGTTTTCTTAGCCTGGATGACAACCAACACATCTTCAACGTTTTTGTGAACTTAAGTTGATCATCTTTCTCTCTACCAGATACCTGACCCAATGACCACTGGTTGCCTCCCTTCATTTCTTCATCTTCTCTTTTTTCCTCTTTCCCCCTCTCCCCCACTTTCTCCATAGGTAAAGACAGAGTCTTCAACACTCCTCTATGTGAACAGGGGATTGTGGGATTCGGTATTGGTGTAGCTGTTGCTGGTGCCACAGCCGTTGCTGAGATCCAGTTCGCTGACTACATCTTCCCTGCTTTTGACCAGGTAGGGCACACTCTCTGTTCTGTGGCATGTTGTTGCTTTCTGGTGACACTGGAAAATCTCAAGCTGTGCCTCAAACAATACAAACGTCAAAAGTTACCTTGGGTGTGCCAACTGGGCAGGGCCAAACAGCCAGGACACTCAACAAAGGACACTAAGCAGTGTCCTTTGAGGCTGTTTGGCCCTGCCCAGTTGGTGTGCGGGTTTCTCTACCTTTTAGATGTTCTTGCTTTCTGGTGAACACATAGACAAAGGGGTATAGTGTTTGAATGGGTGTCGTGACAACAACTCCCTCAACTTTTTCACCACCTTGCAAAGTTACAGTTAGAAATAAAAAATGTCCTGTGTAGGCATTTTAAATTATCGTGTTTCAACATACAGTAGCCTAGACCAATAGGTGTCGATTTGACATTGAATGACTGCCTGCCGTCTTTCTATGGGACAGCTTTTCTGTTCCCAATATTTGCGTCAGTTATACCTAATGTGGATGTTATGGTTTGACTGATATGGGTTTTGAAGGCCAACATTTTTAGACTGAAGTCACGATGGGTGATATTTTGTCTAGATATTCAATATCTTTAAATTGGACCATTTTCATGCCAAAAAACTCTAAATATTCAGTGTTTCCCCCATAATTTTCTTGATGGCAGGGCTGTAAAAGTCTCTGAAACAGCATTTAGACCATTATGGGACACTAAAACTATCCATTGAAATCCAGACTAATGACATTCTTTTAGGTGAGTTGGCAGCTCTTTAAGGCAGGGTGACCTACCTCATCTATTCAGTGATAGGGTAAACTCTGGGATATGTTGGGCCTTTTTAAATGAAGAATTAATTTATGAAGAACAATAAATAAAATGTGCAAAGAAAATAAAATTCCATTGCAGGTTCAGTGTTTCTCATACAATGTTAATATTTGGGCAGTGTGCCCAGGTAAATTAACAGCCCGTCAAGTAAATTTGTGTTTTGGATTCATTTCGGGTGCCGTGATGCATGAAGCTGGCAGTCCTCGTCAATGTAGTTTTCAAACAATCAAGATTTAAAGTTGCCAAGCGCTGAAAGCGTGTTGGTGAACGACAATGACCATAATTCATTGCACCTATGAAAAGTAGCCTTGATAATCAGATGAAAGTATAATAGTCAGATAATGTTGCAATGCCATTTGCTTATACTTGACTGAGAGACTTTAGTGCCTGAAAAAGTTATTCGACTCGTTAAATGAAAGGTCAATAACAAGTTGTCAGCACCCCAACCTCACCCGCTTCGCAGAAGTAAACTGACAACCTGTGGGAAACACTGAGGGTTTACAGACTGCCTTTATGTAGCTGTGGTCAGGGAGGAGCCTCCACATTGGCAGTGGATGACATGAGTGGCCAATATCCAATATTTAACAAGTGCTAGTGCTCTGGTGGGGTGGGGGTGGGGGTATACATGATTGTAGTGAGTGAAACTACGTTGACTTTAAAAACTCCACCTGTTAACGCCAAAGTGCTGTTGTAGCACAGTGTTGTTGGAAGTAAGAGAATGGCTGAACAAAATATTGAATTACTGCGTTGACTTACCACTATAGTTAGAAAATCACTGAGCTACTTCCTGGTATGTGAATGTACCAGGCACCAACGTAGAGCTGGCTCATACACCGTACTGCCTGGTGTACAAGCGCACACTGTATTTCCCTTATGCGGGACTCCTAGGGCTCTGCGCAGCCTAAAGAGCACATACCGTAATTCCCCTAAGCACTGTGCATTGCAGAAAGAGTTACACACAAACACAAAGAGCCCGGCTCTTATAGAGATGCAGTGTTCCTCCCGAGCGCCTAATAAAAGGTCAATATCGGCAAACGGATATATCAGTCTAACCCTAGTGGATATTTTCTGTAACATCTGATTGATTTGCATCCATGTCACACTCCTATAATTGCTGGAAATGTAATCATCCCCCATGCAAGTTTGCTCATAAGTGAACAGGCTTCCCGACAACGGATAGAAAATTAAATATCCTCAAAAACACCCAGCAGAGAAAGAGGGGGAACATTTAAATGCACTTTGGCTATTTGCCAGCCAGGCAGCCACGAATGTTAGTGAATTTCTGACTCTTCTTCTGTCTTGTTTGTGTAGCCTATTCTTTGTAGAATGCAGGTGTTTGTTAAACAGACCTCAAATACTTACTGTACCATATTCCACAAACTAAATCTGCTAAACAAAGAGAAACTCTTTTCCATGTATTCCTGCACTGATACTCACCTGAGGAAGATTAATGTGGCATTAACTGGCTGACCTGGAGAGCGGGCAGCGCTGCTGTTTCAACATGCATGCACGTTGGCACTAGTGTCACTCTGTGTGTCCTCGCTCTCCACAAGATGAACGAGTTTCCCTGCTTTATCAAGGCAACAGAAAACGGCATATGTGATCATGGGGCGGGTTTCTCAGAAGGCTCCTGTGGTGCTGCACAGCAACAATAGATTTAATCTGGTGTCAGGCCTTGAGTGGGCGCCCTCTCTCTTTATGTGCTCTCACTTAAAATGACGCAGTCCAAACTGGCCTTAGAGAAATAACAGCCCACCTGAGTTTGAGGGGGAAATCTTGGGACTCCTTCTTGGAGGAAGCCCAGTTTCAGAAAATTTAGAAGTAGATAAAAAGAAACCAGAGACGTGAGTTGTTTTTGCCTGTTCAAAAGAAAATGGGATTTTAATAGCTTTAAGATGAATAGCAGAGTATAGGTTGGCAGATAAAGTCTAGATCCAATGTCCACCAGTGTGGTCTTTATTAGTTTTTATAAATAGTAAGCTATAATTTATTTCTTTTGCTTTTTTGTTCAATATAGATGCCTTTAACATTTTACACAAATATAATGTGAATATGCATTTTGAATGCATATTCAAATGCAAAGACGATCAGAAGATACACCCGCAGCCCAAATTTGAGAAAAATCTGGACACAAAAAAGTTTAAAAGGTGCTGTATGAGTAGTCATATATATATGTGTAATCTAGAACTGAGTCATTAAGCAATTGTGACTGCTAATAATATCTCTATGTAACAACTGTAAGTAACTGCAGTAATAACTAACTTAATCCATACATGTTGGTAATCCATACTCCTCCCTCATTTCCAACCTACTTAACGTGTTTAAATTGACACCAGCATACGTTTATAGAACCGCATAATTGTTTACATTCTATTTCATTGCTTTATTGTTTTATTATTTTGTACTGTTTTTATTGCTTATTTTATAATCTGTTGGTGTGCTTATTCTAATTGTCTTTTTCCCTGCTGAAACGAACTATTTTGCTGCTGCAACGACCTAATTTCCCCACGGGAATCAGTCAAGTTTCATCTTATTATCTAATAATCAGTCATTATATAATCACAATTATCTTGGTCTTTTTTCAGATTGTCAACGAAGCAGCCAAGTACCGCTACCGTTCTGGCAACTTGTTTGACTGTGGCAACCTCACCATTCGGGCTCCGTGGGGGTGTGTTGGCCACGGATCACTTTACCACTCTCAAAGCCCTGAAGCCTTCTTCGCCCATTGCCCAGGCATCAAGGTTAGCCAGGCAATTCACACAGAGTCTAACATAGCTTTCTTTCCCTGTATTTTTTTTCTCTGTCTTTCCCTCTTTCATCCTACTCTCATCCCATCTCACCTCCCTTCATCCACATGTATCCTACCTCTGCGGTTCTCCACCACTTTGCCTCAGCAGTTACATTAAGCACATATCACAATCAGGTTGTCACAATGCACTTGACGACAGACAAAAAGTAGATAAAAGCAAGAAAGGAAACTATTCAGTGTTTCCCCTACACATTTTGTAATGGTGGGTGGTGGTGACCGTTTGGGAGTTGTTGACCGTGGGGTAGGTAGTTGTTGACTGGGGGGGGCATCAAGCTGTGATCTAAGTAAGTTGGAACTTGGAATACTATTGTATCAGAACATTAGAGTGCATTTGAACTATATTAAAAATGTTTATTAGTGGGCGGCCCTCCCGTCAGGTGGGCGGGGCGCCCACTAATGGCTATGGTAAGGGAACACTGCTATTAGACCTTTCTTGAGAAAAGTTAGGGGAGATTTAATAGAAGAGTTGACCAGGACAATACTTGGACACAGAAACCACACAGTACAACAGCAGCAGCAGCAGCATTAAGATATAATTCCGGTTATTTTCAACCTGGGCCTTATTTTCCTTGTTTTTCCATCATGTTGATTGATTCTGATAAAAATTGCGTCAATACATTTAGGGTTCAACTGTTTCCATTGGCCCCTTTAGATTTTATGGGAGAGCAGCTCTCCCTGCAAACTGAGAGGTACGTAGCTCTACATTGAAGTAATTGATGACATTTTGATCAGAATCAATCGGCGTGATGGTTGAAACTATGAAAATAAGGCCCAGCTTGAAAATAACTAGAATTATCCATTAACGACTACAACAGTCAGGAGCAATAGGAAAAAAAGGAGTGTGGGGAGTCCAAGTCCCATAGCAACACAGTGTTGGTTAGGTGGGGGAGCTACACTGCAAAAAATATCCGTCTTAACAAGTCATTTAATCTAGCATTGAGTGTTACAATTTTTCTTAAAACCAGTGACAAATTAATTGAGATAAAGTCCAAGAAGAACTTAAACAGCATCCTAGGCACTCATAGTAATCCAAGGAGGAGGGCAGGAAAAAGGTAAAGTTAAAAAGCCTTTATTGTAATGACTAAATAAACTAAATAGCCAACATGTTTCGACAAAGAAACGGTCTTCATCAGGGCATACGTGGTAAACAGGTGAGGCCTTACCTATGTAGACAAAATATCCAATAGTTAAACAAAGTGGAGATCACATGGTAGACAAGGTGGAGATTACATGGTGGAGTAGGCTGCACTATTATGCTTAGCCTACTCCACCATTGTTCCCTCAGTTCTAAGAGCACCTACTATATATATATATATTTCTTTTGCATACTTTTTTTTTACCTTAGAGCACCCAGTATATATTTTTGGCTGGATAGCGATAGCGACCCAGCCCTAGAAACCCAAATGTCCGTGAGTGACTGACTGAGTGATGCAATTACCTTATTTGGGCATGATGCAATTACCTTATTTGGGCATAGTGACGTCACTAGGGCACTATGCCCTTATTTGGACATAGTGACGTCACTAGGGCACTATGCCCTTATTTGGGCATAGTGAC